>MPVS01000129.1:0-94116 GCA_001931775.1 Fomitopsis pinicola | reverse complement strand
GTTATACACGTCGGTGGCGCGTCCCGCTGATGGGGGGGAGGGTGACGTTTGAGGTCCAGTACCGTCCAAGTCAGCTCGAATGCGGACTGTTGAGAGCGCAATCCTTGTTTTGCAGCCGGTAGCTTGTCCAGACTAGTGAATGTCGTGAGCCGTGTCTGCGGCTGGTAGATTTCGCGAAGATGTGCGTGCGCGCAGCCTGTTACGCAATGCAAATTGACTCAGTATCGCATTTTCATGTACAACTATAGCCTACACACCTTTTGTCCCTTTTGTTCCTAGATTAACGAACTTGACAATGTCTTGCGGCAGTCGCCCACGCCGTGCCGCAACATCCTTCGACTCCAGCTTTGGTTCAGTGAAAGACCCATCCTTGCGTTTTCGTGGCTTGCCAAAGGCCTCTTGTCGCAGACGTCGAAGTGAGGGGAGAGCAATCGCACTCATGGAGGGTTCTGGATCAAAGGTGTAAGACGGGACGAGCATAATACACGTCGCCGGTGTAGTCCTGTCACGCCCCGCGCGGCCCCATCGCTGCGCCACAACTGACAGCGACCGCGGACAACCGACTATGATGACATACCGGATGTCAGGAACGTTGCAACCCATTCCCGCAGCATCGGTAGCACACAGTATTCGTACGGAACCCTCGCGGAACTTCGTCCATGTTTGCGTCTTTGCCTTCTCTGACGCCGTAGACGAGAAGGCGTGCACGACGTTGCGGAGATGGGCCGGCAGACATTTGCGAAGAGTAATCTTCGCCTGCAAGCAGTCGTTTTCGGAGTCGAAATAGAGGATTGACTTCGGGATGTCTTCGACAGACGTCTCTGCACTGAGGAGAGCTGGGAGGATGTTGAGAATGTCGACAACGGGGTTCTTCTTGTTCACCATGGGTCGCACATCGAAGAAGAGGTTCGGGCGGTCACAGCCCACATCAACGCCCCAGAACGGGCGGTTCCCATACGACAACTTGTCCCACAGAACGTCAAACGTGGATGTGGAACATGTGGCCGTGCACGCGACAAAGGGGATGGAATATCCGGTGAAGTTTCGGAGGAAGCTCAGCTCCCTGTACTCCTTACGGAAATCATCCGTACCCCATTCGTCAACACAATGAGCCTCGTCGACAATGACCGCTTGCAGTCGGCCCCGGAACGCGGTGTCGGTCCATAACTTCGCAAACGACTCGGAAAGTGCCATCTCCGGCGAGACGTAGATCATCTGTGCACGCGTTCGCGCCTCTGCCCAAACTGCGCGCGACTTGGAGTTATCCTCGTTGATTAAGACAGCATGCAACCCCTTAGCCTGGGCTTCGCGGACCTGCCACCAGTGTAAACCCCAGTGAGTAAGAGCTTAACAGTAATGTAATGGCTCACACCTGGTCTGCCTCCAGTGCCTTCAGAGGGCATATCACTACAACAACCTTCCCCTCTCCACCCAACTTCGCTAGGCCCTGGAATACAAGGCTCTTGCCATAGCCCGTGCCAGCGGCAAAGATGCAGTCGTACCCTCGCGAAACACGCGACACGACCTCTGCTTGCCAGTCATCAGGGTCAAACTTGAGGTCGAGCAGGGATCGTAACCGTTCTTTGACTCTTGCTGTGGAGAGTTCCGGGGTGAGTGCTCGTGTCCCGTCTCTACTCTTCGTATTCAAGTTGTGGGGGACTTTGCGACGACGTGGTGTCCCAGGACTTCTATTCTCGCTCCCAAGAGCTCTGTTATGGCGCGGCGGAGGCGTTCGAGGCGTTCCAAACATGAGAGGACGCCGGGGACACGAACAACGAGGTACACGACGCGAGGACGATAGTGTCGCGACGCGTGGAGGGCGCGTCGCGTCGCGTCGCGCACGGGCGCTAATGCGATCTGGTATGCATCGAAGTAGATCTCAGTCCCTAGGACGAGAGCACGAATGTGCGCTGCTGGGGAAAAGCACGAGGATTGACGAGGGATGTGTTGCCCACCATATACCAAAGTATCTTAATATTTGGTCAGGGTTTGACGGCTGAGCGAATATAATACGATGACAAACATATTTGCTACCTAACGTGCACATTGCAGAGTCTCTACCCAGACAACAAACGCGTTCAGAGAGAAACAAAGTACATAGGCGACATGAAGGACATCGAAAATTAGCATATATCTATTTAAAATAGACTTTCGACCAACGAGGCGAGAATGCCAGGGCAAAAGCAAGCCCCTTGTTTCGACCGATCTTTGAGCAAGCCCCTCCTCACGTCGGTGTGCGGAGCACGAAAACCCACGTTTTCACCACGTGAGGAGGCGGCTTGTTCCGAACCTAACACAGACCCCCACGAGGCCTGACCAAGCGTAACTGATGCGATGATTGGCCCATCGATAACGGCGGACTCCGCGGTCGCCTGCCATTTGTGGTTGTGTGCCACTGGCTGGAAATCGCATAAAGGACACGACCAGATGCGCTGCGACTCAGGCCCTCTGTTGCCTTCCTACCTTCTCCTCACTCTCCCGAATCCACATCCCACACCTCAAGTAGCGGGGCTTATGAAGGTTCGCCTTACTGTTGCTTTCCCGCCGATCCCCGCCACCATCGTACGGTGCCACTCTCTCGGATAGGCCGTCTCGACGCCACACAGCCAGCGATTCTGAAAGGGTCTGCTTTTGACGGCTGCTGACGCGCCTTGTTTCTGGTTCTGGTTCTAGGCCCAGCTGTGTTGAGCTTCTGACTACCAGCCGCCTCCGCCGACCGTCAGCCTCCTGCACTGGCGTCGCTCGCCAGCCGCCACCGGTCAGCCACTGGGTCGCATATATAAGGACGCGGCGTTCAGCACTCAGAGGCCATCTCGTTTCTTTCCTGACCTCCACCTTCAGCCAGTCTGCCCGTGTCCTGTATCTCTTTCCTCTCCGCGCTCTCGTCTTCCTCTCGCCCTCTCGCTGTCCACTCGTCGCTTCGTGGTCATCTCTTCCTTTCATCTTGATCTCTTCCCTTCGTCGTTCTTTCATTGTCCCGCCGTTGTTACTGTCTCATCGCCCTTTTGCTGTTGTCTCGTTCCGTTGCTGTCGCCTCTTCCCTTGTCCTCTTCCTCTTGTTGCCCCCCCTCTCGCCTCGTTCTCCCGCCCTCTTGATGCTCCATGCTCTCGTTGTCTCGATGTTCCTTTTTCATTCTGATCGGCGGGCCGGGGTCGTGGATCGCAGCAAGCTCATCGCTTCGAAGGGCATACTAGTACCTCGGCACCAGTCCTCTGTACGATGTGCAAGACGCCGCAAGAGTTCACCTCAAACCTAGGCTATGCCGACTGTGAAGCTCCCCGCCTGACCTATCTCAAGAGTTGTACGTATGTCTCGCCCCTTCGCCCTCGCCATCCACTCATGGTCTTGTCAGCCCCATCGGATGTCAAGCGCCGCAAGTGTGGCCGCGTCAAGGTGGCTGACCGTCATCGGGTGCCGCAAGTTAGGCTAACTTCAAGATGTACTCGAAGAACCCCTCGGACCCACCGCAAATGGGGCTGCTGCAATGTACTCTGGGTCGTCATCAGGGTGCGCTAGGCTGGCTCCCTCTATACTGTGTCGTCGTGGCTGTCTGGCGCTGCGGCTTGCAAGCGGGGCTACCTCACCTGGCTGGGTCGTGAAGGTGCTATGTTCCATCGCGGCGGACGTCTAGTCATGAAGAATTGCAAAATGGGTTACATCAATACGCTCAGGCTGTGGCAGACGGTCTGGTACGCACCTTGGGGGTTTCAAGACGAACAAAGATGCAAGAGCAAGGGCTGCAAGATGAGCTGCCTCAACTACGATCCGGTGAGGGACAAGAGCTCCGGCTACCGCAGGAGTCAAGCGCTGCAAGGTGAGCGGCCCTATGGCTTCTGAAGAGGGTCGCCCGGCGTCGGGAGCCAGGTTCCGCAAAGCGAATCGCCTCCAGCTCGTCAAGGGTCAGCTACCGCAAGCAGAGCAAGGTTCAACATCCACGGCACACTGAAGGCGGACAGAATGCTAGGTCCGACACGATGCACCGGAAGGAAGCCTTGCTACAACTTGTCGCGAACGTGCCTGGATCGGGATATGTCTGCCCCGATGTCCGATGTCTGTACTTACGCTATGGGCGAAGACGACGAAATCCAGCGCGACAAGCAAGAGTGAACTCCAGCAACGGCCGACCAGGATGCGGACCTGCACCAGACGGACAGCCTCGTCTTCGTCAAGCGCTGCAAGAGAAGCTGCCTCAACACTGGCCGACCGGTCTCGTACCCATCCGTGAGGACGCACCTTACCACCTTACCAACACGGGGGTACGTCCTCATGGGTGGGTACGAGACCAGGATTCGGCAGGCCCCAATCGGGCAGCCCCCATCAAGCTCGACGTTGGCCGACCAGGACCAAGCGTTTCGGACTGGCTGTGTAAATCTACGCTGATGCTCTCGTTGTCTAGTTCCTTTTCCGTTCTGAGTGGCGGGCTTGGTTGGTGGATCGCAGCAAGTTAGTGTGGCGCTTCGAAGGACATACGTCGGCACCAGTCCTCTGTACGACCCGCAAGACGCCGCAAGATCTCAACGTTCAACAACCCTAGACTACGCCGATCGCGAAGCACCCCGCCCAACCTGTCTCAAGAGTTGTACGTATGTCACGCCCCTTAGCCCTCGTCACTCACTCATGGTCATGTCAGCCCCATCGGATGTCAAGCGCCGCAAGTGTAGCAGCGTCAAGGTGGCTGACCGTCATCAAGTGCCGCAAGTTAGCTAACATCGAGATGTACTCGAAGAACCCCTAAGGCCCGCCGCAAAAAAGGGGGGTGTTGCATGTGCGCTGTGCCGTCATCAAGGTACGCTAGGCTGGCTCCTTCCACAATGTCGTCGCGTCTGTCGTGCGCTGCGGCTTGCAACGTGGGCTACGTCGATCCGTGACTGACGATCTGGTACGCACGTTAAAGGCATCCAGACGAACGAAGATGCGGATTCCAGTGCGACATTCAAGAGTGGCTCCAGCAACGGCCGACCGGCAAGCCACGAACGGACAGCCTCGTCTTCGTCAAGCGCTGCAAGAGAAGCTGCCTCAACGTTGGCCGACCGGTCTCGTACCCACCCGTGGGGACGCACCTTACCACCACTCCAACACTGGGGTACGTCCTCACGGATGAGTACGAGACCAGGATTCGGCAGGCCCCAATCGGGCAGCCCCATCAAGCTCGACGACGTTGGCGACCAGGATCAAGCGCTCCGAACAGCCAGCTGTGTTAATCTACGCTGAGGGAACTCAAGCCGTCGGTCAAGCATTCAAGGGTCAAGCGCCGGAAGTGTCGTGAGACAGGCTGCCTCAAGAAACGAGCCCCCAAGAGGCCCTCGAGGGCGGGCGGGTGCTTGCGCCTCTGTGCGGTATCCGTCCGGGCGCGGACCTTTACGTGGTCCTCGGGATGAGTACCCTCGCATCGCTGTGAGCGCGCGAGGGGAAACCAACTCGCGCCGAAACCAGTACAATAGATAGAGCAGATACCGGTATGCATACACCGTGACTATGTGACAGACGTATGTTGATTTATTCTGTGTACACGCTCTCGAAATAATCAGGTTGCCAGTGGAGATCAAGTAGAAGTCGCATAGGTGACGAAAGCATTATAGTTATAGGTCTCCGGGTTCGCATTGAACGTGAAGGCGGACCCGGGATCGACACTGACGACGGTCTTCCCGTTCCGCGTCAGCTTCGCGGACATCCCAGATCCTGCTACGAGATCCATAGAGATCTTCGTCACGCCTGCGTTGACGTTCGTCGTCTGGGTGGTACCGGAGGATGTTGTGATCTCAACGGTCGCGTCAGACGTGGCGAAGACAACGGCCCAGAGCTTATCTTCGGTCTGTAACCGGGGCGGCGTCACCACGATGCACGACGAAGACCTAAACTCAAACGGCCACTTACAAGCTGGTAAGAAGTTGGCTTGCCCACCGCGTCGTTTGAGGCGCCAGCGTTTTTCGGGTGCGGGCGGGCCCACATATAGATCTGGTCCTGGGTGATGGAAGGGTATGATCCTTCCCTGAAGGCCGTAGCGTAGTACTTCGTCATGGCCAGCCATCCTGCACAGCGATCCCTGCTGTTAAGCATTCGTATGGGGTAATATACAACGCCGATACTTACCAAGGTGCGGCATTCCGTTCGTCCACTCCTGCGAGTTAGGCTGAGAGCCTTCGATCGGGCCGATGTAGTGCGACTCGCTGTAGTCGTTCCAAGTGATGATCTCTACGATGTCAACCTGGTCGCGGTTCGAGATCAAGGTCTCCCATCGCGCGTTGTAGGACCAATAGTCGGCAAGGTAAATCCACTGGTACAGGGCAGGGGTGTCAGTGAGAGCCCATAGCATCGTTAATGAAGGACCCACGTTCTTGTTATACGTCTGAGGAGAGTAGTGCGTGAAGAACCACGGGGTGACCGCAGCGATGTAGGTCTTGTCGGAGCCCGAGACCGCGTCGAGACCGTTGATGTATTGGCTGTCGGTGGAGAAGACACCGACGTTGCCCTGAAGAACACTCTCATCCGAAGAGGAGAACGTGGCCTCGTTCAGGTCTCCTGCTCTGCCCCCGAGCTGGGACTGAGCCTCAGAGACCGTCAAGTCGATCGGCCAACCACCATTCCACTATCGCCGTCGCGGGGTCAGCGGATCAATCGGTCAGGAAGACCGCCGGAGCCGACTCACGTTGAAGTATCCGTCCATCACGCCATCGAAGGTGGTGAACGTGTTCGGTGCAACGAAGAACGAAGGCGCAAATTGCACCGTGTTCGCTCCCGTGAGCCGGTTGATGAACTCGTTCTTCCATCCTGCGGCAGCAGATCCCTGTCCGAAGGTACAGCTCTCGCCTGAGAATGTCGAGACGAAGACTTTCCCGTTCCACAGGAGCTGGTTAGGATGAGACGCGTATGTCGTGACATACTTGCGTAGTGCGGAAGCGTCGTCTGCGGTGCTGCATGGCAGCGAGGTCATGTCGAGCGAGACGAATAGCTTGAAGCTAAGCCCGAGATTCTTTGCAGCCTGGTACCTAGAATTGATTCAGGGTTAGCGATCACGCACACTAGGATAGTGTTCGGCTCCGACTCGGGATACGTACGCATTGGCAACTTGTTGCGACTCCCAGGAGTCGCTGCCGACGTTCAGGGCGAAACCGTCGAGACCCGAGCTGTGCGCGAGCTGTATGTCCTGCTCCCAATTGGACACGGCGTAAGGATACGTATAGCCGACGATGTGATGAGCAACGACGAGCTTGTTTGGAGTGGCTCGTTCGACATCATTGGCGGCGTCTTGAGGACGGGCTCCGACCACCACAGCGACCATCGTCGTCAAAAGAGACCAGAGGGGGAAACGAGGAGATCTCGCTAGCATGGAGAGGATTTAAATGGAAGAGTGTCCGAAGGCTGGTAGAGACTGGGTCCCTGGTCAACCTTAGGTGGGTGTATGGTATTTATGCATTTGGGGCCGAGTCCGGAGCAATTGCCTCTGCGGCAGTGCCGGAGGCGCGTGGTATCCGCGCCATGAGGCATCCAGAGAAAATATACAATGAGCACATCGTGTAACATTTAGTATATTTGGAGGGACGTACCTGCGTGAAGGCTGTGGCATATGCTTTTGCCCCGAATCACACGGCCGATTGAATTGATTTGCTTCCTGAGTTGTTCAGTTCTCGATGGAAAGGAGGACGCACAACGTAGCAACAACACGAGGACGCGGAGGAAATTTTGTAGCACCGGGGTGCGAATGGGCGAGCTTACATGGCTGACGTCTGGCGGTTACCAAGTGATTATGACCCAGACGGCAGGTACCGTATAACTTCTGTGCCATGCATCGGCGCACTAGAGGTTCAATCCGTGCTGAGTGTCAAATGCCGCATGCACGCATGCACACTGACAACGGAACGACCGCTAACACCGGCCTGCTACAACTGTCGGACGTAGTAGCGATGACCAGCTTGTATGATCGGAAGAAGCATGCTTTCATTCTGCAGTAACGCTGGGACGTCGGTGCACCTGCGCCGGATAGTCCGTGGGTGTGCTGTAGAACGCGCGAACGGAGACAGAATTTCCAGGGGGTTGGTTCGAGACCCGGGTGATCCGTCAATGCCTTTCCTGCGCACAACTCAATCATGAGATTCCAATTTCAAGCAAGCAATGTGCTCCAGATTGTGAGCTTACCTTCGATTACCGTCGCTCCTCCCATTCCAGTCCTTCAATTAGTGAATAACCCCGGCGGTCGTCGTGTGCTCAGAATGGTGCGGTGGAGTGTATGTACAACACACGCCGCATCGCCGCCGCGAAGTTCTCCACAAGGTGTTATTGGCCTCGAAACGAGCCAGCAGCCTTCCGTTTGCAACAGCATGCCAGACTGTAAAATGTACGTGGCCATATGGTCCGCCAGCACGAATCGCATGCACTCCAACTCCGGCTGTCAGTGCAGATCGTTCAACGGAAGGTACTTCCACACGACGCTTGACAAGATGAGAGGAATGCCATGGGCACGTTGGCAGTTGAGCCATTGGTTTCAGCATCCATGGGCAGTTGATGAAGAGCAGGATTACCTTTCTTGGAACGAAGGCGTTGGGTGGCATCGCCACGTGTTTACTCACCCATGCGGTTCGGATTCGCACGCTGACTGGCAGCGGTGCCGCCAGATTGTTGCAACAGCCCAGCGCAGTGAGACGCAGCGCCACGCGAAGGTAACCTGCTTACAGGAGTTCCTCCCCATTTCCTCTGCAATACGCCGGACGCATGGGGCGCGAACACGTGCACCGTGACGCTCATGCTGGCGTGCCAGCGCCACACTACAGAACGAAGCGCGCCGCCATGCGAGGACTGTGGGTCAAGCCGGCGCCTGATACTAGCCAGGCGCAATCCGTAGGAGGTCAACGCCACCGTCAGACCCAGTAGAATCAGAGTGGCACTTCAAGAGCTTCAGGACTGGCGGTTGCCACGTAGACGGGCTCAGTCCACATACCAGTGAACGTGAACGTACTAGTTAGCATGTCCGCAGCGGCTGGATGGAAGGCAACGTGCCCAACAACCACGAAGACAACCATAGCTGTGTCGTGGTACTGTACCGAGCTTGATAGTCTCCTTAGTAGCATCGTTTGGCGTTCCTCTGCATCGGGTTCAAGTTGATGACAGGACTCCTGACTTCTGGAGCGAGGCACGCGTGACGCGCTCTACGCAAACAAGTCCGGCAAGTCCGAGGACGACCTGTAGAACACTAAAGCGTCAACCTAATTCTTGATATGCGTACAGGCTATCGGCACGCCCAGTTCATTGGATGTGTGGTTTCGCCACTGCGCCTCGCCCACTTGCTGTCACTCCGGCACAGGCGCTACATGTTGCAAGGTAAGCTCAAGTTGATGAACGCTGGGTAACTAAGTTCACGAACACACCACACACCTACAGTCATGCATCTCCATCGTTCCACCCTGACGCATAACAAACAAATGCGTTGTAGTTGTAAGTTTCCGGGAACGGGTCGAATACGAAATCCACCCCAGGGTCTACATTGACCACCACCTGCCCGAGCCGCGTCATGGCAGCAGACATACCAGATCCCGGTACCAAATCCACAGATAGCCTCGTCACGCCCGGTGCGACAGCGGCCGTCTGCCAGACCCAAGGTGCCGTCGTGATCTCCACGATGGCCGGTGCCTGCGCAAAGATGACGGCCCACAATCTGTCCTCGGTCTGTATAGCACGGCCCGGTATCAGCCAGCAGCAAGAGCGTACCTGCATACAATTGGCAACACGCACCAATCCATACGAGGTGGGCTTGCCAACTGTATCGTTCCATGCGATCGCGTCCTTGGGATGCGGGCGCGCCCACATAAAGATCTGATCCTGCGTTATGGGTGGGTAGATGCCTGTTCTGAATGCAGTTGCGTAGTAATTCGTCATTGCGAGCCATCCTGTGTGAACAGTCCACATGATCAGTATCTCACAAGACGCACCCAGACTATCGGAACTGACCAAGATGCGGCATGTCGTTCGTCCAGCCCTGAGAGTTGGGCTGAGCGCCCTCGATGGGGCCGATGTAGTGCGATTCGCTGTAGTCGTTCCAAGTGATGATCTCCACGACGTCGACCATGTCCCTGTTCTCGATAAGCGTTGTCCACCGCTGCTCATAGGACCAGTAGTCCGCGAGGTATATCCACTTGCAGACAGGATGCGCATCAGTCAAGATTCTGCAACGAACAGCGAGGGACACCTCACGTTCTTGTCGTACGTTTCGGGTGAGTAGTGCGTGAAGAACCAAGGGCTGACGGCGGCCATGTACGTCTTGTCCGTACCATTGACCATATTCAGCCCCACTATGTACTGTTGGTCGGTCGTGAAGACCCCAATATTGCTCTCCAATGCATACTCGACCTGAGGCGGGAAGGTAGAGAAGTTCAAGGACAACGCGCCCAAGCCGAGATCAGACGCGGCGGAGGCGTATGTGAGGTCAATGGGCCAACCACCATTCCACTAACGTGTTTCCTAGTCAATGACAACACTAGCTCAAGAGCCGAATGCAACCTACATTGAAGTCCCCATCCATAACCCCGTCGTAGTCATCGAATGTGCTCGGATCGACGAAGAATGACGGGACGAAGTGCACTGCATTATCTCCCGTGAGTTTGTCAACAAACTCCGCCTTCCAGCCTTCAGCGGATGAGTTCTGCCCGAAGGTGCAATCGGAGCCAGAGAATGTCGACACGAACACGTTGCCGTTCCATCTGAGCTGGTTGGGATGCGACGAGTAGTTTGCGACGTATTGACGCAAGAGCGTCGCGTTGGCAGCGCTGCTGCATGGGAAGGATGACATATCGAGAGAGACGAACAGCTTGAAGTCGTATCCTAGGTTTTCGGCCGCCTGGTATCTAGCGGAGACCCGTCATTTCCTGCAAATGTATGCGCATAATCGTGACGCGAGAGAGGTACTCACGCGTTCGCGACTTGGTCGGCCTCCCAGGAATCGCTGCCGACATTGAGCGCAAACCCGTCAAGCCCGGATCGGTACGCCAACTGTATGTCAGACTCCCATGTAGATAGGTTGTAGGGATACGTGTAGCCTATGATGTGATGTGCAACCACCAGCTTGTTAGTCGCTAAATCACGTCCGGTCGGTGGTGCTGTTTGCGGGAGAGCTTGAGTTACCAGAGCCACTACACCAAGTAGCGCAGCGAAGCAGAAGCGTCCTAGATGCATGTCGAGACAGCAGCGCACCTGCTGGCGACATGTAGATGCTGCTCATATACCCCTCGTTGACTCTATATGCGGTTATCTTCCACTCACTGACTAGCTCACACACGACAAATTCAAGGACTGGTCCGGCATAGGTTGAGTGAACAGGGTTCAATGTCGGCGTGAACTTGCTCACCAGCTATAATTGGGCACCGTCTCGTCCACGGTACCCACGCGGCTCTCAACCATCTCCGGGAGAAGGTGCCGTGAGCTAACAGAATAGGCGTCCCGGCTTGTACCTCTATGCCATAGAATCCCTACAGAAATAGGAGACTGCACTACTCGCGAAGAGGGATATCGTTATCAGTTGCTAGGTGTTGACAAACATGCCGCAATGCAACATCAGCCTCATCTTATGAGGATGAAACTTCACTGAACCAGGTACCTGGATAAATGTTGCTGTTGGTAGGTTTGTGCCACGGATGGAGTCGCTGGATGTACACGAAACGTATAACCGTGGCCTTGAACGGTGCAGGCGGTCTTAGGGAATTGAACAAAGTCGGATGTTCACAGCCAATCGACATTCAGACGCTCATGTTGTCGTGCTTTTGAAACATATAGGATATGTGTGGAAATAGGGACCCAGCGGCCTTCGTCTGAACCTGCTGAGCGCTGAGCGACCGTCGCGTCGCGTCACACGTGACTCGAGAACGCTCGTTCCCAGGACGCGTCAGTAGTGCGCGTCTCGACCCGGAACACGGCAGATAAAGCTTGGATCTCAATCGATCGCATTTACCCTCCGCTTCGTACAATCCCGCCTCTGTACTTACTATTAGGGGCCGAGCACCTTGAACGTCTGCAGTTCACTGACCTGGGCAACCATGGCATCTCTTCAACGGCGTCGCAGCATGTCGGACTTCCTCAGAATGCAGGCGGAGCGCGGTGGAGGAACCGACTGGGTATTCAATGAGATCTTCGCGCACATGCAAAACGACCTCGCACATCAGCGGTGCGTCCCACCTTTGAGGGATATACTACTCCTGCGATGATGCTGAATTCGTCTCTACGTGCCAACAGCAAGCTTAAGGAGCTCTCCGATAACCTTCCTAGGCTGACAGAGCAAGACCTCGCTGCGGCAGGCGAAACAGACTCGCCATGCCCCATTTGCTTGACACCATTCGCGGCCATTCTAGCCGAAGAGGAGATGGCTCTGGCGATGGACACTCCGGCGCACCCGGTCGAACAACTCGGCGTCACTCGCTTCAAGGACACGTGTAAACATATATTCTGCCGGAAGGAGTGAGCGCAACCACTGTAAATTCAGGATGGAATCACTGATCGAGTGCGATCCGCATCGTACCCAGTGCACTCAGCTGGATGAGGCAAGGGGTGCGTACTCATTGCGTCAAATGGTCTCTCCGCGAAATTTCTTCCTTCATGCAATGTTTCATGTACAATGCTCACGCCGCACTCTCCGACAGCGCGTAACCTGCCCCACATGTCGCCGCCCATTCATCGAACTACCCAATGATCCCCCGGTCGCCGACGGGCAGCAGCCGCCTTCCGCGGCGCCCAGAGCCGACCCCGGGGAGCACTTCGTCAACTCGGCCGACCTCTTCATGGGGGCAATGGAGAACCTGCGCGACATGGGCATCGATCCAGAGGCGTTCTTCGTGCAAGCTACCCGAGGCGCACGCAGACAAGAGGACGATCGGGAACCCGAATTCTCTGGGATGTACTCTTAGCCGTGATGACCGGTCACTGCGCTGCATTGTTTGAACTTTGTACGACACAGGTCTTTGTTTATTACCTTGTACTCTATGTTGGAAGGGTGTGGGCTCTCTACTTGGTGTTATCATCTCGCGCTGATAGACTGTAGGATGCCCAGGAGTTGAATACTGATGAATTGCCCTTTTACAAGTATGAGCATTCAGACAGGAAGTCACAAACGTATGACACCATAGGGTCTACTCAGGAAGCAGCTACTTCAGGTCCCACAATTTGGACCCAGGTCAGTCAGTTTTTACGTAGTAGTACTAGTGCCGTATGAACCTCGACGACGGCGAGGAGCTAGGTTGAGTAGACATCCATCCATCGCCGAGCCAGCATACAATCCTACTTCTTCTGCTGGTAACACACATTCAAGGAGAGTGAGTTTACTTTGAATTTATGGCAGATGTCAGGATTGTGCAACCTGAGCATGAACATGAATTATAGCACCACCGTGACGGTTAACAGGAGCCTCGGGCAAGCTTCGGGCGTGGGTTTACCAGCGCCTAACCGCCAGCTCCGGTTCCCAACCAAAATCCAACTGTTCCGCCTCTCTGAGCTGCTCCATTCTCTCTATTCTGGCCAGGCGGAAGGGACGAGTAAAATTTATTAAAAAAACATTGATGAGAGTGGGATTCGAACCCACGCCCGTGAGGACCAGATTACGTAATCATATCCTAATATATGAACCTTAGTCTGGCGCCTTAGACCGCTCGGCCATCTCACCATGATGACTGATGTTCCATGTACAACATAATTTGATCGGCGCAGCGGCAGTCACCAGTTACGAACGTCATGGTCCAGACGTCCCATCACTGACCCGGCCCACTGCGAGTGTGTGGCTGCCCGATCCTGAGGCCCGTCCCAAGGACCGTACTGCGTCTTCAGTGACAATCAGTCATTGTAAATCGCCGCACTAGATATCACACTTGTGTCGCGCCATTTCCTGTATCATAATGGCTACCTTCAAAGCGAATCGAGCCCTGCTAAACCCTCGATTCGAAGGATACAAACTTTCGCCCATCCCTCAAGAGCAAGCTGTATCACACTACAGCCTCCAGTACAAGCCTTCACAGTTGAACGTCTCGGGACGTTCCCATGTGTCATTCCAGGAGGTCCAGAGCAGAATCTCCCACAACCATCTCGCACTATGCAAGCAGGATGGAAGTGCTGTGTATGTAGACGGAGAGTTGAGGGTTGTGTCCATGAAACTCAGCGAGGTGAGCCGTAATGAACCTGGGAAGTCACACACAGTCTTGCTTACGGTGGGCGAACAAAAGTAGGTTGATCCCCAACCCGGCCTTCGTCTACTATACGAACTACTAAAGCCGATCATATCCCCGGATGTGGATGCGCCTCAGCACGAGTATCCATCCGCAGGATTCTTGGATGCCACGTCGCTCTTTGTATCCGATGGCTACGGGACTCTCTACGCATTGCTCATACCAAGCACCGGCTCCGCCAAGCTCGTCGGCACATTTGAACTCGCGATCCCCGCCGCCTATGGATCATCCAGAAGTGTCGTTCCATTCCGAATTCATAACGTCGCACAGACAGCGCAGGAGGAAGCGGTGCTTATTCTCTCGTCCAAGCATTACCCGAAGGAGGACCCTGCCACCGGTAATGGCTCCTCAAACGGCGGCCACGCTCAGGCCAACGGGCCAACGTTCGACATCTGGGCGGTGCGATTTACGCTGCCTATAGCTGCACTGCCCGATCAATCACGCCCGCTAGATATTCTCTGGCACCGACGAGGCGACGACGTTCCGATCTATACGTTCTACGACGCGGATAGACGATCCTTCATGCTTGTCGGCGCGACCTACAACACTATCAACGTCGATCCTCCCTCTGCCTACACCCCCGAGCCTGATGAACTCGCCCCCATTCCTCGCGCAAACGAGAATCTAGACGGGACCCCTTCGCAAACCCCCAATGCACCACCAAAACCGCCCCCCTACTCGTGGACGCAGACATCCGACAGCGTGACCATCGCGATTCCCCTCCCCTCGAGCACGCCCACCGACGCGATCAAAGTCGCCTTCTCGCTCCGCACGCTCACCGTCTTCGTCAGGGGCACCAGCTCCGGCGAGGACCAGCCCCCCGTGCCGCTCCCCCGCTACGACATGAAGCCGCTTTGGGACCACATACAGCCGACCACCAGCATGTGGACATTCGACCGTGCGGCGGAGCGGCGCTACGGCGTGCTCACGCTCCATCTCGACAAGGCGCACGAGGGCACGCGCTGGCCGCAGGTGTTCGCCGCCACGGGGGCCACCGTGCCCTCTGGCCCCCAACCCCACGCCGTGGATGAGGACGTCGCGGAGACGCTCGATCCGTCGGAGCTCTACGCGATACGGGAGGCCCTCGAGAAGTACACGTCCGCGCTGCAGACCGGGGAGGACGCGAGTGGGCTCGGGCTCGGGCGCGGCGTGCCGAGCCTCGCGAAGGAGGAACTGGACGACGAGCTGGACGTGAACGTCGGGCGCACCGCGTGCGTGACCTGGGTCGGCGTCGACGGGAGCGGGGCGGTCGCACATGACGACGACGCGCCGCTACAGGTGCTCTCAACGCCCTTCCCTGGCGCGGATGGCGCCCCGAGCCTGGTGGTCAAGAACGGGTTGGACGGCGTGGTTTACGAACTCAGCTCGGGGAGCAGCCCAGATCAGAAGCCCGAATGGAAGCATACGTCGACCTACTCCGCCCTCGCGTTCGTGCTCGCGAGCAAACGCGACACCCGGTTCACCTTCCATGTCTCATCCCGGGCCGTCCTCGCTTTCGAGAGCGGCGCGAGGGACCTAGGCGGCAACGTATACATCTATCGTGGAGTACCAACGAAGGAGAAATGGGCAAAACAAGCTGTGCTCAAGGTGGGCGGCGGGCCCGCAGGCTCGCTGCTAGGCATCGGCTTGGTGACGGTCGGCCCAAACGCAGAACCCGTCATTCTGTGCCTCTGCGAAGGAGAGCTCATCCTCCTGCGAAACGTGCTGTAGTGCTGTGCCAAACCAAGCGAAGGAGAAGTTGCTCTAACTGTACACAAAGAGACCACGAGGGCATGTATGTATTAACTCCAGTCGTACGCGTAATCATGAATGGGTAGCTGAGCGATACACTGGACGATAATGGGTGACAGACATGAATGGGGTGTGGTATGACACATTAGACAGTCAGACGCCGACAAATAGATATAGCTAGGCCACACACAGTACAGAAGAAACGAGAAACACAACAGACAGTATGATATCCTATGCTACACCTTGAGCGGGTCCTCGCTCTTGTCCAGTAAACCCTCCGCCTTCACCGCCGGGCTCGCCTCGTCCCCGCCTGGTGGCATCGAATGCTGTTGCAGCGGCGTCGCATCCCCGTTCACCTTCGGCTCGGGCGGCGGCAGCGGCGCCTCCCCCTGCCGTGACGACCCATTATGCATGTCAACATCCCCGTCCCCGTCGAGCCCGCCGTCCCGCTCGAGCTCGTCCAACTGCTCCTTCAGGCTCTTCGTCGCATCGCGCCGGAACATGTCGAATTCCTGGTTGCCCTCGCTCGAGGGGTAGATCCCCATGGCGTCCTCCATATCCGCCTCGTCGCTGTCATTATCGTCGCTGTCGTCGTTGTCGAACATCAGCGGCGCCCCGATGGTGATCCCCGTGCTGGGGTGGAACGAAATGCCGCCAGTGCTTCCCAGCACCCGCGCGAAGCCGCCGAACATCCCAGGCCCACTAAGGCTCTCGTCATCGCCATCGCCGAAGTGCTGATCCCTGTCAGGTGAGGAGCTCGAGGACGCGTTCTGGGCCTCGCGTTGAGCCCGACGCGTGTTCCATGCCTCGCGTCGTGCCTTAAAGGAAGCGAGCCTGCTCGGAGAGTAGAGCTGCGGAAGCTCATCCGGCGTAGGGTGACCGTACTTCTGTTGTACCCGCTCGGTGATCCACTTGTACCATTCCTCAATCGTGCGACCGTGGAGGATCGCGACAATGAGGATGGTCATGTTGTCGCAACCGATACCAGCGCCGGAATTGGTATCGGGCGCGAGACACAGCTCACAGATGTCCTCGCCCACCTGAGACAAGTCCTTCCCCTGGGAGATCATGAGGCGGATAACGTCCACACATTGTTGCGAGCTGAGGCAATCCCAGATGCCTGAAGACATGACGCACGCATCAACGCCGATGTCCACATGTCGAGGAAGATCTCGGCTCACCATCGCAAGCGATTATCAAGAATTCGTCTTCGTCGGTCATTTCGTGCTCAGTGATTTCAGGATCACATGTTATGATCTGAGCTTCTGGTGAGAGCGTGTCGTTCCGCTTGTAGTCGAAATCTCCTAATGCGCGAGCGAGAGCAAGGTTTCCTACGTCACTGTGAGAATTAGACGCAAGAACGATGAGGAGACAGGATTCGGATGCTCGCCATTGACACGACCAAACGATATGTAACCACCGGCTGCGGCGATACGGTTCTTCTCCACTGACGCACAGTAGTGTCAGCGGCAGGATGCTCAGCGCTACGCATATGGCGATACACCGCACCTTCGTTCTGAGGTTTGTGATCGAAGCTGAGAGGTTTTGCCTCCCCTTTCACGCTGATAACCGACCGCGAGTCGCCCGCGTTGGCCTGCCAGGCCTGTGAGAAGGATCGATAGACGGAAGGAAGTGCATATACGCACCACGAATACTTTGCCATCGTTTGTGACGAGTGCAGCAACTGCTGTGCACCCAGAGCTGTCCCTCTGCATTTCTGGCGCTAATCGAGAGTATCGGTATAGTGGAGACCCGGTCTGAAAAAGTGGAGCTCACCACGGCGCATGTCGTCGTCGGTGTGTATAAACGCGTTCTTGAGAGCGGCGCGATACTCCTTACGTTGGTATGCCTCATCGGATATGAGTTTCTTGTGCACATACTCTCCTGCGTATTTTGCCGCCGCAGCACCTTCGGGAACAGAGAGTCTGGGTCAAGGGCATTGGGAAAAAGGACGTATAGCATACCACCGTGACCATCGTACACAGCGAAGAACGTGTTTGAGTCATCCCGGCCTTCATCGAGGTTCAAGGAAATCGTGTGCGCGTCCTCCATGGCTTAGATGAAAGTATGTCAGGCTCGCCTGATAACAGGTCGCTCTGCCCCCCGCAGACAGCGTCAGGCAGTGTTCTCGCGCTGCAGAACACAACAGCACGAGGTGAATGACGGAACTTACTGAATCGCCACCCTTGCATCTCGGAGACCCCATAGTAGAACTGCTGATTACCGCCATTCTCCGTCGCTTTGTCGGTCGCTGAAGAGCATGTAAGCAATGGGTAAATACCCTACATGGCATCGCAGTCTACCGACCGGGCATAGACAGGGTTTGTCCCTAAGCACGCGCCACCATAACATCAGTGCCTAGGACACTGGACGAGGGCAGGAGGACAGACCATCTTTGGCTCTTGATGTCGGACGCGTACGCGATGATATCAGCGAGAGTGGTGCACGATTGCGGCGCGGAATTGCTCGTGAAAGTGAAAGTTCGTAACAAAGATAGAGAAGGACGGAAGACGAGAGCCGGCGGGAGCGGGAGTAGATGGTCGTGTGGGCGAGTCAAGGGGCTGTTGACGGTTATTTGCGGCGAAAATCGCAAGATTGGGGTTTGGTGGTGAGTTCTGCAAAAGGCAGGTACTGGCGTCTGCCCAGGGCCTATCTCGACCACATGCACAGCCGATCTCTGCTTATATTATTCTGCCCCTTCGATACCCCGCCCTGCCGCATACTGTATCATTTCGACCATAGGTTCAGTCACATGTCACAGGCCCTCGTGAAACATGCTTTAAGTTCATTTGTCCCCTGTCACAGAGGTCCCTGAACTTGCTTTTCCGGGTGTCACAGGTCCCAGAACGGTCTCCGGGCGGCCCTGCGGGGCCCAACATAGGGTGAACGTCGGGTTGTCACAGGTCACCGAGAACCCTGAACCAGGGCGCCTACTTGTTCAAGGTGTCACAGGTCACAGGATACAGTATATTCCTCGATCGTAATAAGTACAAAACATGAGTCCCACACATCGAAGGCACACACTTTACAAAAACAACGGGGCGCGATGGCTACAAACTGTGCACGGCCTGAAGCGGAAAGCTGCAAGCACACGTCAGATACAGATATCCTACATACACCACGCATATCGTACGACAAACTCGTCTTGTATTTACGTCTTTCTCCCAGCAGCGCGAGCGGATACGCTCCGCTCAGAATGCGCAGGAGGCCCCGGCGTGCGCCCACGCTCTCTCCTCCTGCCGCGGCCTCTATCAGATCCGTCGGAGTCCTCCGCGTGGTCAGCTCTAGCTTTGCCTTTATCAGGCTTCACAGCAGGAGTGCCAGCACGGCCAGAGACCCTGCTCTGTGCTTTGGGCCGAGTAGCAGGTTGTTCGCTCGTATCACCGTGAGCCTGGACCTGACGGGATCCGCCGGCTGCCGCGTCGTCTGACGCGTCATCGTGATCGAAGCGCGGGGGAGATGGCAGGATGGGTCTTTTACTGCTGTCAAGCTTGAAGGACACTCGTCGGCCCCTTGACTTGCTGCGACCCCTTGCAAGCGACGACGAGCGCACGATCGGAGAAGGCGGCTCCGATGACGCCGGAGGCGACGAAGGTGGCAGCGAGGCACTCGAGTAAGCAGGGTTAAAGGTAAACGGGTAGGGGTGCGAGTGAGACGGAGTGTTGTACGACGATGACCCTGACGGACCCGCGTCCGGAGACGAGAGGCCTGATTGTCGATCCTGTTGCGACCGGTGAGATCGGTGTGTTGGCGTCCAAGGCGGCCACTGGGGCGTCTGGACGGGGAAGGGAAGCGGTGGGTAGCCAGGCGGGTATCCGGGTGGATGCGGTAGGCTAGCCGCCGCACCCATAATATATGATAAATAATGCGCCGCCTGCGCGAATCTCATCTGCGCATCGGGATTGTGAAAGACACCAGGAGGGTAGGGGTTGTAAGTGTTGTGATGTTGTGGCGTGTGGGGTGCTGGCGGAGGGGCCACATGGTGGTACTCCTTTAACTTGGGGGGTATAGGCTTATACGGTGTTCGAGCCCGGGGAGGAGGGAGAGGAGGAGGCGGCTCAGGCCCTGCATCGTCTGTGCAGCGCAAATCATGATCAAGATACCCTCCATGATCACTCGGGAATAGGGTAGCGTACCACTATCGTCATCGTCGACCGCTGTATTCCTCCGCGTTGGCTTGGGTGTGCGACTGCTGGACGACGGGCCGGGTACGTCTTTGGGAGGTGCCTTAGAGTGCGTCCGCGAGGGGACGATCGGTGTGATCGTCGGAAAGGATTCATCATTGTCGGACGTCCCTGAAAGAGACGATGACGACAGAACGCGCTTGCGCTTGCGCAACTTCACCCGCAATGGAATCTCATCTTCGGAATCCTCTTGATCGACAACGGGGGCGGTGTCCTCCGTACCTATTCTCTTTGTAGAAGACGCCTGCTTCGGTGCCACAAGTACGCCCTTTTGGGCACCTTCGCCCGGCCCTATGCAGCGACGATCGTCCGAGCCCTTTGTGGCCTTCGAGATATCCTTCCGAGAAGGCCCATCGGAGTTGTGTGGCTGTCCGGTGTTTGTCTGGCCCAATATACGTTTGTCGGCATCAGGCCGAGAAGATGCTGCTCGTGAGGGTACCGCATGCGCACGAGGTCTGTCAGTGATAACCACTTCTGGTACAAGCCTGAAGCGCGAGGCTTTGGGGGTCTTTGCGTTTGCCTCCGGTACCGTGCTCTGTGGACCGGGCGCCGGTTGGGGGCTCTCTGTGTTCGAGCCACCGAGTGTCTGAAGGGAGCCTTTAAATAGCGGTCGAGGTTTTGGTCGAGGTAACGGAGGGGGCGAGGGCGGTAGGGACGGAGAAGGGCTCCTGGGGACAAAGCCGGTCGCTGACTCTGGCGTGCTGTCGATCACAGAGGAGGAAGAGGGCGGAGGCGTGACCAATTGAGCGGCAGAGGCCGAGGGAAGCGGAGGTGGTGGCATACTGTTCTTCCGACGAGCAGGAGTCTTCGATCGAGCAGAGTTGTTCACCCTGGTATTCGCCTGAGGCGCATTCTTCCCTACTGCATTGATTCTTGCGGAAGTTTGTGGCCTTCCTCTTGGGAGGCTCTGCGCTCGCACACTCTGGGTCTCACCGTTAATTAAATACACCGGGTCCCGTGAACGGCCACATGGGCTAGACGCGCGAGACGGAGAGGATGGTGGTGAGTCAGTCAAGTCAATGACATCGTCAGGTGTAGCAGGCCGTTGCGGCTTGGTCGATTTGACGGGCGTTGTGGTATCGAAGTCCCAAGTGGCAAACTCGTCGTCGGATGAGTCGTCGCAATGTAATGGTTCAGCGAGTGATGTTGACGCAGGGCGGCGCGGTGTGTCATCAAGATCATCCTTTCCGTCCATGTCGTCTCCAAGAATCGGAGGTTCTTCCGGTCGGTCGTCGCGACCCCGCATGCTGGTGTCGGGCGAAGCTTGCCTGAGCGAGCTACTGGTGGAGCTGCGGGGATTGCCCGTGGTCATTAGTTTGACGACCTCTTCCTCATCTTCCTCGTCACCATACTGCTCCTTCCGGAGTCGTTCCGCTTCCAAGAACTGACGCAGATCCTCTGCATCGGCTGGGTCTCCCTCCCGCATGGGCAGAACAAGGAGCTTTTCTCGCTCGAGTTCTAGCCCACCGGATATATGAGCGCCCGGCGCGAAAGCATCTAACTCGTCCACATCGTCGTCGGTCTGCACGCCCCCATAGTCGCTGCTCGCGTCGTTCACGTCAGAAGGAACGTCATCGCTGGCGAAATCAAACTTCTTCGCATTGCGCAGAAAGCCGCGGTCCTTGACGATGCTCCCATCGCGTAGGTCGATAATGTCGTCCTCGTCTAGCGGGCGATTGTATCGCTCAGCGAGGGAAGACCAGGTACTGAGCAGGCGCTGGAAGGACGCTTTTCTAGTCTCATAGATGTCAAATGGATCCACACTAGACGCAGTCGGCGTAGAGAGAGGGAGAGGACTGGAGGGCGTTGAGCCAAGTCGTCGACGCTTCGTAGGTGGTGACCGGTCCAGAGAGGTCGCCAGTGAGAGAGGTCGGAAGATAGGAGGCGACGCAGACGGGGTGATAAGAGCAGGTCGTGGTGGTCCCTCGCTTTGAGGGACGCTCTCTTTGCCGTCCATGACGGTGGTGGCAGAATGTCTTTCTCGCCGTTCGACACGAACCCCGCTGCATCGCCGCATCGGCAACCGCACGGCTCCGTGACGCGCGCACGTGATGTCATATACGGTATTCGCATCGCGTGTTCGCCATCGCCGAGTGGCACACTCAGGGTCGCAATACAAGCTCGTATCTGGCAAGAGGGCTACACACAACTTGCGTATGTACTAGTACTTACTGCTCAGGCGTGCGCATGGACACGGGTATGAAAGCCCCGGCTACTGTGTAGAGATGATACATCACGCGCCCTTTCAACGCAGAGCTCACAACTTGGCAGACATACGACTCTCAGCTGATTCGAGGAGCTCCACTCACAATTATAATGAACATCGATCATTGTGTATACTTGAGTCTTGAACGTGTGTTACACACGGAGACAAGCACCACTCTCAGAGCGCTGGCCTAGGTAGCTCTCCCATGATAGAGAAAGTAGACGTGTTCCACTCGTCATCCTGCAGCGCGCGAAGCCTGAAGAAAGCACATACATACCCTGTGCAGATTCCGTCTACATAGAAGCTTCAGGTTTAGGGCGACGGGTTTCATAGGCGTTGAATTACCGAGAGGCGGAACGCCAGTCGCACGCGTCGTCGAGCATGGTTTCACATCCCTATCCACCCAGACAGGTATGCACGTCCCCAGTTATTGACTGCGAATGCAATACTCACCGAAACGCAGCGTCATCGATAAAAAAACGGAGGCGATAAAGAGTGTCGGACTTCCCTCTAGTGAGATCTTGAATCGGGCATGACGTTCATCTGCCGTCACAGGTGAAGGGATATTCGCATGAGAGCTGATGGTCTTCGAGGGCCGGTATGTGCAGCGCAGGAAGGGACGGGAGACGGCGGAACGCAGCGCTGTTCCGCACATGCCGTTGGTTCTGGAAACGAAGGCTCTGCGACCGTGCAGTGGAGTGAATGACAGCTCCGCTGTGTCAATGGCATACTGCGTTGGGGCTATAGGATGAGCCTGTGGCACAGAGGGTGGTCACAGGCGGGTGAAGCAGTTCAAGTGACAATGAATTATGAACGCACATCCGCAGCGAGGCCGGGAGGGGGTAGCACAACCTCGTACGCGCAGCGCTGCAAACGGGGATCGTCGTAGTCGGTCCCGACCGAGTATTCACATCGTATGGTGAAGCTGCTACGGCAAGAAGCATACTAAGTGGAGTCCATTCTTGCAGCAACCGCGGCTAGTGCGGCATGTTACTCACCATGTAACGTTGAAGAGGACGCGCGAGTGTGTATTCGTGGTGCAGGCGCCCGCGTCAGCGCGTATGGAGACACAGTCCAAAACGCTGAATGCAATCCTGCTGTCGCATCCAGTGTCCCATTAGTCAGAATCAAACCTCCTGTACTTCATGCGATGATCCTTCGTGGCCTGAACCTAATTTTGGCCTCTTCTAAGACCTGACCACGGCGTCATGTGGCCTCAGGGCTCGTGTTAATGTCGCTATCGCACCCTGGCAGGGATCTGAAGTTACCTCGCCACCAACTTCAGGCCGCCAAGCTACGCGGGAATGAAATCTACCATCTCATCCAGCCTCTTCTGACTTTGGACTGATGCTGCCATCGATGCTCGACCTAAAGGGCCCATGCCGACAATATTAAAGTCAACCCCCGAGTGATAACCAGGGAAACTTGACGTGCCTTGTGGGATCGTCGATCTTCGAGAGTATCTTTACTGAAGACGTGTAGCACGTGCATACCAACAAGAGTGAGGAAGGACACGAATCCGTTGCCCGTCGAGACTCAGAACCTCGAGGAACCCAGCCCGCCGTACGTTAGGCGCATCTAGCATAGGAAGCCACCTACGCAGTGGGCGATTCCGGAAGGGGAACGGCGTTCATGCGATGATATGGGACGGGGCCTTCGTCTAAAACAGTGTAGACAAATTGAGACCCACAGTGGGGCTAACTGCGGCCTTGGTCAAGGCTGCGAGTAGAAGCGTGAATGTTGGACGCAAGTTGGACGTTTCCATATGCAGAACGACCGTGTCCTATCGGCGGATACCGGCGCGCCCGCCACAGGGCGTCTTCTGCTGCACCTTGAGCTGGTACATCTGCAACCAACTCGCCTTGGTACCTGCCCTTGCATGCGTTTTGCCACTCACATACATCTGTTCACATCAGAATCCCAATCACATTCCAAAATTACCACCAGAGGTACCCCAAACGCTCGGGACCCGCGTATCGACCTGGTCGTGTGCACCGTTTGTGCCACTTGCATGAACGCAGGCGACCGACCCCAAGCATGTTTTACGTATGCAAGAGATGGTGCATTCTCGTGCATCTAGACTGCCGCATGTATCGCGCCGATGCGGGGCAAGCCTATGCGGGTAGATCTTCTCTTATCTGTTGACCGTACTGGTATGCCCGCAATTAGCCCGACTGGCACCGTCAGTCGGCCAGCTTCTGCGATGACACGAGTCTGGGCTAAGGTTGTTCGTGTGACCGCACGTACAGCAAGGCTCTGCACGCACAAGTTATAACGAAACATGAAAGTCGTAGAGCAGTGTTGGCGACGTCTCGCTTCAGAGACTTACATCTAGCTACCTCACCGCCTTGCCCCTCCTCCAGAACACTTGCGACGTCACTCATGTCTATGGCAGCGAGCTCATCAAGCAAGCGTCCAACGACCAAGGTTCGCAATCATATCTCAAGCCATATGTACTAAGCTGACCGCCCTACAGAAGACTTACCACACATGGCCAACAATGCCCAGGTCTCGCACCCACTTCGAGGACTTTCTACATGAAATCGGAGAGAGCGCAGAAGTCCATCATCTGTGCTGTAATCCCCAGCAAGGTACTGGTCCTTCGCGGCTGCCTTCTCTTGAGCGTCAGCTGACGACTGTCTTAGCATTTCTTCCAAGAAATTACGTGTCCGCTCGGCCGCGTCATACACACAGTACATCTGATGCATACATTTCGCCGGTGAGTAACAATGCCGTACAAGTTTGGGGCTACATTGAACGGCGGACACTAGACGAAACGAGGTCGGTTGAACACGAAAGAGGTTGCCGTTGCACGCTCTGCGCGGATGCAGAACTCATCCCAAGGGACCACAACGCTCTCCGCACGTACTAGAAGACCGAGCCTTCTATCCCGTACACACGAGCCTGAGGTCTTATTGAAGGGCGATGTCGTATTGGCCGTTGATATCAATACTTCGAGAGCCCACTCGTCTCCTGAAATTCATCGACCCTCGCCTACCGCTGAAGGCACTCTTCGTGCCCTCTTGGGCAATGCAGCCACTAGTCAGGAGCCCTGGCTCCTCCTGCGTGTTGACGCTGATGCCATGCTACCTCCCGTACACGCCGATACAACGTCCACACCTGCGGGACAAGATCACTCCGTCGCACCGAAT
Organism: Fomitopsis pinicola; assembly: GCA_001931775.1. NCBI lineage: Eukaryota > Fungi > Basidiomycota > Agaricomycetes > Polyporales > Fomitopsidaceae > Fomitopsis > Fomitopsis pinicola. The sequence continues at coordinate 68,653 of MPVS01000129.1, read as the reverse complement.
AGACACCCCCGTCGCACAAACTCCACCGCTTCGCTGTCAACGGCCTCTTCTTCTGAGGCGCCGACCACCCCCAGGAACCAGTCCCCACTTTTGGGACACGACCAACCTACTCTGGTCGACCTTGAACAGCATTCGCACTTCAGGTCGTTGTCTGTATGCGTGGCCTGTAAGAGGAGCGGGGCCAATTTCCCCAGCTGCCCGAGATGCGGAGAAACATGGTGTTCGAGGGGTTGCAGGCTGAAGGGCAGCAATGGGGCTAGGCACCATTGTCGGGAGAGGGGTGTCGACGTCCGGTCTTCATATCCGACGATTGTTGTCTAATCCTCACTTCGGCATCATCACACGCAAGTTCGCTGTTCTTAGACGCACGCGTTATGTATCAACGATAGCGTTACTCGGGCACTGTTGTTGCACATTTTATCTACTTACACGCATATGTATTCTTAGAACGCCGCCGACGTTCACTGCAAGCACATGTGCTTGGCTGCAATGCAAATGCACCGTATAGAGACCTTTCTTTCACTCCCACTCAGCTGTGACTATATCCTGCAGGTTGGTGCTACTGCCATCTCGAGCGTTGAGCATGTGGGGGAACCCGATAAAGTGGTCCCGGAACGGAGAAATTATCTGATAAGATTTGAAGGGTGTGATCGCAGCAGCGGCTAATAAGTATTACAGTATGTAAGTGCTCCCTGATCTGTAGTGCCACAGAAGCGCCACAGAAGTGTCCAAGAAATGTACAGCCAAAGCGCTTGGCTCGCCGCTCGGGATCCGTCTCATTTTTCTTCGCTCTTTGACTCTGAACCAGTCACCCGTCTACTCATCTGTGCTCAACGCATCGTTCGAGTGTACGCCAAAAACACTCTGCATGATAGCGAAGCACACGGAGTAGAGACAAGCCCCAGTGTACGTGATAACGGTTCAGAGATACCCACCCGACCAACCAGCTCCCAGATACCCGACTACCCCCGGGGAACAGACAAGCTCGGTAGCCTATAAAGACGCGGGCTGCGGTCTAGTTCTGCTCTATCATCTCGTAAACGACTGACACGACGTTTGTTTGCTTCGTAGAAGTTGACGACGAGACGCCTGTAAGTGTTGGTCGTGTGACACCCGTCTGCCGTCCTCTCCATAATATCACTTCTGCTCAGACGTACAAAAGACGTTCTCTGACTAGCTGCCACAGCCATCTACAACAATCTCACATATCATCATGGCCACCGCCCCCATAGCAGATCGTCCAAGCTCTCTGTCGGAGGTACGTCACCACCTCTTAGCCCGGCAAATAACCCCGGTGTACTGACTGTTTAAATAGGCAAGTCCAGCAGACTTGGACAAGTACAACGTGAGTGTCCTTACCGGCTCAGTGTCTGGCTTGCGTCAGACGAACATGTCTGGAGGCAGTGCCCAGCCCTCAGCGCCGTGCCAGTTCCCCTCGAGTGAAGACAGCCCGTCGAGCGACGCCGCCCCTACCTTTGCCACTCGCCAAATGTCACGCCTTCGGTCTATACTCCCCGTTCACGTTCGCCCCCGCTCAGAGACCTTGCCGAGCACTGAAGCGACGTGTCCATATACACAATCTCGGGCACGCGCAGCGTCCACCGCGGAGCCTCCGCGATTCCAAAGACGACCGCCCCGTTCGCGACTCGCATCTCTTGTCTCTACGCCATCTCTCGCTCCGGCGGTCTTGCACGTTCCTCAGGACGAGCCGGAGACGATAGGGTCCTTCGCCCCAACCAACCCACCTAGCCTCAAATTACGGACCCTGCTCCACCCGGGGCCTTCTTTACCCCTCGCCATGCGCGCATTTCGTCGCCCGCGGCCAGATTCTCCGAATGACGAGACCTGGCTTGGCGAAGACTCTGGCTCCGCCTTACGCCATTCACCGTCACCTCCGGACTCCCCAGACATTCCATCTATATGCCGCACCCCTTCTTCTTACACAGAATCCGACTACTTTCCTACTGCACCCTCGTCGGCTGGGCCAGCAACCCCTGCGCGCGAGTTCTCACCGTCGCCTATTCACGGGCACAAACCGCTGCCACTACATCCGGTTCTAGAGTTGCTCGAAGACCAGTCCAAGTTCTGCGTCAGAACGGCGTGCGCTCATTGTCGCAAAGTGGGAAACAATTTTCCTTGCTGCCCGAGGTGTGGAGAGATGTGGTGCTCGCGAGATTGTAGGATGCAGAGCAATGGCGGGAAGAGGCATACCTGCAAGAAGAACTGATCTAGTTCTATAATGCCTCGATGATTCTCCGAGCCTGGTACAATGTTACGTACTGTTTTTGTCTGCTTGCTCAGGTTCGTGCATATATCGTTGTATTGCTTTCGTGTTACCTTTATCGTCACCATGCATGTATGGGCTCAACATTAACTTTGCCATTGGGACGCGCACTTCCTGAAGACCCTGCGCTCACTTCAGTAAACAAGGCCTGATACGCGTTGAATGTGCAGCGCGCCCCATCATAATCGGTGACACTAAATTGACGCATTGGCAAATAGTGTGATAGTAGACGGCATAGGAGACGGAAACAGAACAACCATATCCGCAACAACCCGTCAGTCGAAGGTAATTTTCTTTCCCTGAGCGGGCAAGATGACCGGGTTCTGCTTCTCCTTGAGGCGTTTCTTCGCTTCCCAGGACGGATGCAGTGGTTTATCTTCCTTCGGTTTAGAACGCGCTGGTGGAGACCGAGAGGCTACTGGCACTGTATTGTACGAGCCACTGCCAGGCGTACGCGATGCCGGAGGGGCACCTGAACGATTGTATCTGGCATCTGGGCCAACCCCACCACGCCTGGGTCCACCCATCGTGCTCGGGTATGCACGAGTGAAGGGCTGCTGACCGTCTCTATTTGCGCCCTCCTGGTTCTTCTTCACGTGGTTGGCATTCTTCCCGTACTTCTTCTCCCAAATGCTAAACGAACATGGGTGGGTGAGTGACGGGAAGTTTCAGGAGAGCACGCACGCTCGTCTCGCACGTTGGCCTCGCCTATTCTTCCGGGTACTATCGGCGACGTTTGCCTCCGCATCGCTCCAGTCCGACGCGTCTGAATCGCCACGAACGAAGCCAACGGACAACGAAGGCAGGAAGGTAGACTCGGCGGCGGATGCTTTGGGCTTGCTCTTCGCGTTCTTCATCGCCGCCTGCACCGCAGAAGGTTTAGGCTCTGGCTGCTTCTTGCGTTTACTCGCTGGTTGAGATGATACCTCGGAGGCATCACTTGACTCAGGATCACTGTCCAATGCAAGCCGACCCTTCCCGCCCACATGGCCTCCCCCAATCGCTGCGTCGTCCACAGAACCCGACTCCCATCCGTCTTCAGCCTCGCCGTCTGCTACAGTGCCCGACTCCCACCCAGCGCCTTCCCCTTCCGCGTCTTCCTCGCCCTCCGAATCAACGGGCTGTTCCTCATCCTCGCCCTCTTCGTCGCTGCTACCCACGCCGCGAGCCGTGCTCTGCGCTCGGACAGCCGGACCGCTCGTATCGTGGACCGCCTTCATTGCGGTGGCTTTCGGGGCCTTACTCCCAGACTCTCCTGTTACTTCCTTTCTGATAGCTTGCAGGACGGTCTGGATCTCAGCTGCAATGCGCTTCGAGCTGAGGAATCGGCTCTCGACGATCCTCGCAGCCGTGCCAGGCTCAGAGAGCACGAGTACACCAGATGACAGCTCAGCCTCCACTGCATCCTTAACCGAAACATTCAGCAGAAGGAACTTGTCTTTGCTTAGTTTCGTTTTTGTCGCCAAGTTCGCGGCATCGTCGGGGTCAAGTGCCTGTCCATGCCGTGATCGTCAACCAAGGTGCCTGTATCATGTGTCCTCGCCACGCGCCTTCAAGATAGCCAACTGTTCGTCGTAGCTCGCGGTATTCTGGGGCTTCGCTCCGCCATTCTTCTTTTTCACAAGTCTTTGAATCTCAAATGTCTTCTCTTTCTTGGCGATTTTGTGTATCGCCTTCAGGCCGTGATGCTATGAGAGCTAGACCTATACGCATATAATCACTGGAGGGGAGCCAAGCACAACGCACCAGTTTTCCCCTGATCTTTGCCCCAGGATCGGCAGGCAATGCCTGAAGGGAATTGAGACAGGGTTCTGCGTATGATTGTTCAGCGATCGTACCTTGCCTCTTTTCCTCTTAACCCCACGATGTTCAGAGTGAGACGCATCGGCAGACGGGGATGTTGACATGCTCGAAGGTCAGGTTGTCAAGTCCAGCAGTAAGCGAAGGCAGAGGTGCACCAACTCGTTGTCGAATGGCAGAAGTGGACGCTCAGATCGTAATCGGGATGGTCACGATCACATGATATATAACGACTGGCAACTGGCACGTCCAAGACTACGTATATTTCAAAGACAGCAAGTCCCTGTAGATCTTGCCTTCCGAGCCACCGCCGCAATGGGGGCTACTAGAGCGCATGAAGTAGAAGAGTTCTATTTCTTCTGGAAATAACTCGGGATTCCATGAGCTGGCTCAGTAGCTGCATATTACAGTACAGCAAACGACACCAAACTTGCAATAGTGAGCATGATGATATCATCTAGAAAATTTCATGGAAGCTAGGGTCGGACATCCGTATCACATTATGTACGGCAAATTAACTCCGGGAAAACCACGGCCTCACCTGCGATTATGAGCCCCGCACTTCAATAAGTCGCCGCCAGTCGAGACATGATGTACTGGCCGGACTAGATTTGCAGTGAGGGGGCGCACATGAGCTGCAATCATGGGGCGATAGACGCACCGAGATGGGCTCATACTTCTTCGGGTGCTCCTCCGAGAAGGTACCGGGCAGACAGTCCACGGTACGCGAGTAATCCTGTCATCTCGTCAACCGTGGTGCTAGTGTCATGACATCGGTACACGTACAGCTGAGCAGAACTGTGTATTGTCTTGTCAGCATGGGTCCAACAAACGAAGAAATGAACGACTCACATAGGGGATAGAGTAACGCTCCGGGGTCATGCCATCCTTGGACGTCTGTGGAGGAGCACGGACGCGGTGGATCGTGCTTTTGATCATATCATTTGACCCTACCGTTGGAGATGGATCGTAAGCGAACAAGGACGGGTGGAGTGTCTGGCATCGAAGCGTACATCTCATGAGAAAATCGCCTGCGTTCACGATGATTGCACCCTCCACCGGCGTGGCGGGCTGTGATACCGTGAGCATCTGGGATTGCTTTGTATCCTATGTGTACACGTACCGAAAACTCGCCGGGCTTATGGGGGTTCTCCACCTCGAGACCGCCTACATTGTCTTGCATCAATATCGTGAGACTGCCGAAGTCGGAGTGGGCGCCGATCCGGGCAAGTTCATCGTTTTCTAGCTGGTTCACGTTCACACTGAATTCTATATCAGCAAGGTACAGGCTAATGTTGCGTCAACGCGGTGTTACGGTACCTCGGATAGTGCAGCAGCCGAAGCTGGTTGTCGGGCGCAGTGTGAAACTTCTCCAGGAAGTCCTCCTCGAGGTGCAAACCGAGCGACAATGCATGGAGGAGCGTCAGCTCGACTTCGCGGCAAGTCTATAGCCATTGTATTTAGCGAACGTCAGTTGCTTGAGGTCAAGTAACTTTGCGAACCCAGAAGAAGTCGAGGCATGCCTCCTTGAAACCTGGTAATACACTCTCAGGCAGCCAGATATTGCACATTGTAGGGTTTTGTTCGCGTCCGACCTCAAAGCTTTCCTTCACGTCTGCAGCCTTTGCACGAACCTTCACGAGCTCTTTCTCATCATAGATGTGCTGTACAACTTTCTCCTGACCGGGCGGGGAGTACCCTGCAGCGCAACGTGACCCAAGAATGTACGCTCAGGTCTGCATTTTGACGTACCTCGGTGATGTGTGCCGGACGGAGGGTGAGGTGCTAGCATCTTGGTCTCCATTGGCAAAGCAAAGAACCTCTTAGACTGAAGGGGGGCTTGTGAGACATTGGTGCATCAGGTATGACGGCTGGCCGGGAACTAGACACGCACCCAGTCAAACATCACGGCTATCTTGTCCTTGTGCAGACCGTGATCGACCAGGTACACGAAACCGACCGTCTTGAAGGAGTCGAGCATAGCGTCGGCGACGGCTTGCTTGTTCGAGCCATCAATGAATGGAGCTAGGCTGATGATGGGAATGCCGTTCACGTCGCCCTTGTTCAATTTCTGCGCCATGGTAGAAGAATCAAGGGGATTCGTGTACGAGAGCGCAGGGGCAATACAAGCGATCGCAGCGAGAGAGTCGCCGTAGAAGCTGACTGCACGGTTGTTTATACCGCCTGGAAGCGGGGCGTATATATTGAAATCTCCAGCGCTGAACACATGAAGAGATAGGCTGGCTCGCCGTTTCCACGGCCGTCCAGTGAGCCCTACTAGTATGGAAGTAGGCTAGCCAGGCCGCCCCAGCTTATCTCTGCCACCATCCGATAGGCGAGTGTGTTGATATTCTGGCGGCCCACTCTTGAGGAGTTCTTGTGAAAGCTGAGGCTCGGTGTTACGAAAGGCAGGTCATCTGGCGGAGTATACTGTACTAGGAGCGCCAGAGTCGGAGTGCGTCGGAGACTGGACGATATGCGCGTTATGTCACGGTCATATGACCGCGACCATTCTGGCATCTCTTCAGGCGCCCAACTGGTCGTTCTGCCTTACTAATAGACACGCTTAGCTCATCTAGCTTCAAACCGTGCTACACATAAGCTCTTGCTTTCCAGCAGGCCATTCTTTGCCGTATATATACCGAAGGGAAGGTTCAGCAGATGGATGAAGAACTACGCGAGGACAGGTTCTTCGCGAGGTTTGAGAAATATGACGAGTTTTTGACTACGCAACGCCTCTTGCTGTCCTTGGATCTTACAGTAAAGCCAAGCGAAGAGGATCGATCCCGTGAATGGCACATCGTAGAGAAGCTAAAAGTGACGGTGAGTTGTGCCTCATGTGGTTTGGGAGCTGATAGGAAATTGAGACGCTCCGCAGCTACTCGAATATCAAGAACAACCATATCTACTCGATCCGTTCCTGGAAACCTTGGTCACTCCTGTCGTAGAATGTCTATGGAATCAGGTCAAAACCTTTGTGGAAACGAAACAGACCCCAGAAGATACTACACGTCTAGAGTGGGTTGCAGAACACATGTACCAATACATCAAGTTTCGCGGCTACAAGACGATATGTTAGTTCCGCCATTTGGAATGAGTAGACATCTCCTGAATGAACTCTCCTAGCGAGGTTCTTCCCTCACGAAGTCGCTGACCTCACGATCGCACTGGAGTACATGCTTCTGCCCAATAGCCCGGCTCTCGCCCATCAACTCAACTGGCCCCTCCGATACGTTGTCCTGCTTTGGTTGTCTCTCGTTTGCATGATCCCCTTCGATCTTGAGCAGTTCGACGAGACCGATCGTGCGGGCGAGACAGCGGAGAAGCTGGAGTCTTTGGGTAGAAAGCATCTGAACAACGCAGGGTTGGAACGGGAAGCTGCTGCTATCCTTCTTGCTAGGCTATACGTGAGGTATGCCTCCTGACGTTTATTCTAGAAGGCAGAGGCTGATTTACGTAGGAAAGACACGAGCGTAAAGTTACTGGGCTTCACAGCATGGGCGACGGAAGTCGTGAGGGGTCCGATCGAACCCTTCCTCGTAAGTCGCTCGCTATGCTCAGAGGGTTCCCCGCCGCTTCATTCAAATCCAACAGACAATGGGGCTGCTACAAGTCCTGTGTGAGCTCACAAAGTCAGGATCGGTGGAAGTCGTAACCGCGCATGCCCCAACAATACTGGACGTTGCAAACGCTGTCGAGGCGAATCCAGCTTTACTCCAGAACACCTTGATCAGGAAATACCGCACAAAGCTTGTCTCTCGCACTGTGCTCCGGTTACTCCCTGCTACTCCGCTGGTTGCTCGCAAGAAAGGTTAGTGCCAACTCTTGCCAGTGCTGCGCAATACTGAATACAAAGCATAGGCAGAGCCTTGACCTCTAGTACCGGAGATGAGGAGCAAACTGAGGCGGACTACGACTTCGACGTACCGGACCAGCTTGAAAGTGTCCTTGAGGACCTCTTCACCTCTCTTCAAGACAAGGTCTCGTTGTATGTCACTACGAGACACCCTTTGTGCACTGAACACTCAACCACAGGACACCCTTGTACGTTGGTCTGCAGCGAAGGCCATAGCACGGATATCAGAGCGCCTCCCGCCGGACTTTGCCCGACAAGTCTTGGACAATTTGATCAACCTCTTCACTATCCATTCCATGGCAGCGGCCACCATCTACGACATGCCCTCCATTGCAGAAGGCACATGGCATGGCGCTTGCCTAGCCTGCGCAGAGATGGCCCGGAGAGGGCTGGTCGCTGATGATGCGCTTGCAAACCTCATAGACTGGCAGTGCAAGGTAATGCAATGATGTTCCGTCCGTGCAACTCACATGAACCATTGCGTAATAGGCCCTCTACTTCGACATTCGGAAAGGCGCGCATTCAGTCGGCTCTAACGTGCGGGACGCGGCCTGCTACGTTCTGTGGTCCCTTGCTCGTGCTCAGCGCCCTGCGGTATTGACTCCATTCGCGGACAACCTGTCACGAAGACTCGTTACGGTAGCCCTCTTCGATCGAGAGATCCACATCAGAAGGGCAGCTAGCGCAACTTTCCAGGAATTCGTTGGTCGGACGGTATGTCACTTGACAGCCCTCTTGGATATCGCTGATCTCGAGTTTATTCAGAGCCTCTTCGCGCACGGTATTGATGTCCTCCGCAAAACGGACTTCTATTCGGTAGGTATCCGACGGAACGCCTTCTTGGTTGCTGCACCCGAAGTCGCCGAGTACGCCCGTTCACTAACTCACGCGATGACACCGCTCTCATCGAATGTCCAGGCATGTGGAGTATCGCCCCTTCCTAATTGACCATCTACTTTCGGTCACTCTGCGACACTGGGATCCGCAGATGAGACAACTCGGGGCGCAGTCATTGCGCGCCGTTTGTGAGCTCGCGCTGCCTCAGCTCGGTCCTGAAACCGCTGCAAGAGCCGTGAGTCGCAACGCATGCGCTCCCATATGTCGGCTCATCGGAATACCAGGCACAATTCTTGCAGGCCCCGGATGTTGGTGACATACATGGTGCCCTAGCGGCTTTGACGGAACTTGCTGCTGCGTATCGAGACTCCGATCAGGACCTCGAAGGCGAAAGGCGAAAGGTTCGCCCACACCTGAACTCCAGTATTTGGGACTTGAATACTGAAGCTACGCGTGCAGGTTTTTGCCTATCTCGCTCAAGTACCTACCGACATCATTGAAAGCCCGCGCCACGATTTGGTGACAACTGCCGCATGCAACCTCATCGCCAATGGCATAAGCTCAGCAGAGATGAACGCCGATGAGACCTCGGTCCCACATTGGCGTAAAGTCGTGGATATTGGGCTGAAGAGCAAGAACTTGAATGTCCAGGAAGCCGCTGCCGGCGCGATGGCGGCTGTGAGCAAACTGGTTGACTGTTCTGCTGTCGTTGACAGGTGCATATACCAATCGAATAGTTGACCTAATTCTGATTCCTTCCGCAGGCTTATCAGAGAGTTCAGCACTGGATCGCCTCCTATGCAGCAGAGCTTGTGCCGGGTGCTCGGTATCTTCGACTACGCGGCCTACCCACACGGTATCCTCAATGTCATCGACTGCTTACTCAAATGCGTAGATCGATCGGTACGCCTATCGCATTGAGTATAGCTGCAGAACTGAACAGATTGTGCAGAATCCTTCGACAGTTGTAAACATCGAAGCCCGGCGGAATGCATTCGAGTCGATGCCCCAAATCCTCTCCAGTGTTGTTGCCAAGCTAAGCGACCGTACGTTGCCGTACTTCACATAATCTTCAATAAGCTCACTCTGTTCCAGATCTGTCACCGGCAACTATGAATCAGATGATAGATGCGATGCTGGACGGCCTGACAGACTACACCTCTGACGAGCGGGGAGACGTCGGCTCATGGGTGCGCATAGCGTGCATCAAAGGCCTGACGGCTTTTGCAGAGATTCTGTTCCCAGCAGCCCCAAGTTTGGATAGCCTCGCTGACTATCTACCCTCCGTCAAATACCACGACGCCATTGGAGGGATATTGAAACAAGGCGTGGAGCGCCTAGACAACGTTCGACAGTTAGCGGGTGAATGCTTTATGCGCCTCCTTGTGTTGCCGCTGCCAGCTATTCACGACGTTGAGCAATGGAGCATACACGGACATGAGCTGATGAAGTCGCTATTCCTCAGGTTGGTCCAAGACAGTGTTCCTTGTATATGTACACAACTTACTCACATTGATCTTAGTGATGCCGAAACCCTCAATTGGAATGAGGGAGACAAGTTATTCCCTAAAGCCGTCCGTATGCTGGAGATAGAGAGGTATCGGGGGGCTGTCCTAGCCGGCCTTGTATTGAGTGCTAGTACGAAGACAGACAGCACGGTTAGTCCCAACTGCCTGTTTTCTGATGCAAACTGACCGGTGGTTACATGCAGCAACGTCCCGTCACAGCTAGTCTCATTGCGTATGTCCGCGACCTCCCCGTCAATACTACGCAGCCGGGCGCGTACGACCAACGCAGCCTTGTGCAGGATCTCGTGGATCAGGCCAGCCGCAATCTCAGCTCGAACAACGTTGTCGTGCCCGTATTGCAGACATTTAGCGTGCTCCTTGAGTCAGATGTCTTCGATACATTACCGGAGGACCCCACCGGACTTACAAGGTACGTAAGGGGCCCCCTCGCAGATCGTCAGGTACTGAACATGCTTCCTCAGTCTCCGGTCCCTGCTTTCGATAGCCACGAGAAACGTGGCTCGCTTGAAGAACCATCAGCGCATCGTGATGTCCATGCGGATGTAAGCCTCTTCTCCTCCGTATGCCCCCCACGAGTTCTCATTGCGGATCAGAGTCGTCAACCTTCTGTCGATGGAGTCATTACGAGCGGATTGTGTGGTACACTTACCAAGCTTCCTGGCTCATCAGTACCCGAAGGTGAGACGCCAATGCTCGACGAAGTCTGCGTGTTAAGAGCCCTGCATAGGTCCGCGCAGATACAGCAGAGCATCTATACCTCGTGCTGCAAACAAAGGATCTGGGCTTCGAGACTGATGAAACGGAGGAGATACTGCTCAATACCGAATGGTCAGTGTGATTCGCGTGCTATCACGACACAATTCACTGAGGATCTGACTAGGTTAACCACTGAGATGACTGCTGCCGAGGAAGCAGCACGTCGTTGTGTAGGGCTTCTTGCGGTGGGTTGACAGTCTGAGAGGTGCATGCTCGGGCTGGAAATGTCCCCCTCAAGCCGCAAGATGCTCATCAATGACGTCTGTAATTGTAGTTGCTTATCAACCTTGTATCAGCCTGTAACATCAGATAGTATGCGTGAGAATATCGGTCATTAGATCTGGAACAGTACACTTGCGTCAGGCAGGCACGCTGCGCGTTGCCGCTATACAGTATCTATCGTCCTCGCCATTTCCACCACCGCTGCTCGCGAGGATGGTTGCAGACCCGAGAATAAGCGACAAGGAGCTGGCAGCTATCAATGCTGCAGCAGTGACGCGAGAGTACAGCGTCCAACCGCACTTGGGTAAGGAGCGTCCAGATGACTTGCAGGACGCCGTGCTGAGCCTGGGAGTGTTCCTGTAGACTACCGTACCGTCTCTGCCATTAACGGGTGAGTACCACGCACGCGGGTATGGGAAGTCTGGACTAACCTATCTCTAGTCCGCTGGTCGTACTAGATAACGTCAAGGTATGCAATTTGGCGAGATGAGTGCCCGGCCGCTAGAACCGCTCACTTTACACCCGCAGTTCCCGTCCTACAATGAGATTGTCCAGCTCACGCTTCCGGATGGCTCGAAACGCGGCGGACAAGTGCTGGAGGTGCAAGGCAAGAAGGCCATCGTGCAGGTGTTCGAAGGGACGTCAGGAGTCGACGTCAAGGCCACGCATGTCGAGTTCACAGGAAGCAGCATGAAGCTGCCTGTCGCGGAGGACATGCTGGGGCGGATATTCAATGGTTCCGGCTTGCCCATTGACCAGGGTCCAAAAGTGTTTGCGGAGGACTACCTGGATATTAACGGTGCACCACCACTTCGATTCACTAGTTGATGGCGTGTCTGACGCGTATTCGCAGGCTCCCCCATTAACCCATATTCTCGTATATACCCAGAAGAGATGATCCAAACAGGTATCTCGACCATTGACACCATGAACTCTATTGCTCGTGGGCAGAAGATTCCGATCTTCTCTGCGGCTGGTCTACCGCACAATGAAGTACGTCGTCCGAAACACGACCGTAACTCATGTCTTCTCACATCCTCTCTTCTTGCCTTTGTCCCGCAGATTGCTGCCCAGATCGTGCGGCAAGCCGGTTTGGTGAAGAGGCCCACCAAGGACGTCCACGACGGGCACGAGGACAACTTCTCGGTCGTCTTCGCTGCCATGGGTGTCAACATGGAGACAGCACGGTTCTTCAAGCAGGACTTTGAGGAGAACGGCAGTCTGGACCGTGTAACGCTGTTCCTGAACCTTGCAAACGACCCAACGATCGAGCGAATCATCACGCCGCGTCTCGCGCTCACGACCGCGGAGTACTACGCGTACCAGCTTGAGAAACACGTCCTGGTCATCCTGACGGACATGTCGTCATACGCGGACGCGCTGCGCGAGGCAAGCACGGAGGCGTTACTGAGCTTGATTAATGAAACTCATGCTGTGTCTCGCAGGTCTCGGCCGCCCGTGAGGAGGTGCCCGGTCGTCGTGGTTATCCTGGTTACATGTACACGGATCTGTCCACCATCTACGAACGTGCTGGTCGTGTCGAAGGCCGTAACGGATCCATCACGCAGATTCCCATCTTGACCATGCCGAATGATGGTGCGTTCTCCCGCTCAACCTCCGGCGAGTATGCCAGCTGACCGCCGTGTACTAATAATCTTCGACGTTCGCTCTCCAACTGTTAGATATAACACACCCGATTCCGGACTTGACAGGATATATCACCGAGGGCCAAATCTTCGTTGATAGGAACTTGCATAACCGTCAAATCTACCCTCCTATTAATGTGCTCCCATCGCTTTCGCGGTTGATGAAGAGTGCTATCGGTGAGAAGCTGACCAGGAAGGACCACGGCGATGTCTCAAACCAGCTGGTGAGCCTTATCTGTTTGAAAACGATCCAGGCCATGATGGAGCGTTCTCACCATCGCGTTGCAGTATGCGAAATACGCCATTGGCCGTGACGCCGCGGCCATGAAGGCCGTTGTTGGCGAGGAGGCCTTGTCGCCCGAAGACAAGTTGGCTCTCGAGTTCCTCGACAAGTTCGAGCGTCAGTTCGTCGGCCAAGGTAAGAAGACACACCGACCGCGGCATCGCGCATGCCTGACTCACCGTTCTCACCCCTAGGGCCCTACGAATCGCGCACTATCTTCGAGTCGCTTGATCTTGCGTGGAGCCTGCTTCGTATCTTCCCCAAGGAGCAACTGAACCGCATCAACCCGAAGATCATCGCCGAGTTCTACGGACGTAAGGCGACGAAGAAGGCCACAGAAGACGGGCAACATCCGGGCGGGCAGACGGGAGGGAAGCTCGTTGACGATGCGTGAACGAGGGAAGCTTGAGGATGGCTGCGACAGGACGTTCGACGCCTCCATGTACACCCCGCAGTCGGAGTAGACATATAGTACATAGCAATCGCATGACCTGCATGACATTCCAACGTGCTTGTGAGAAGGCGGGGGTACGGCACAGGTGGCGGAACGGAGACAATGGGCATGTCAGCAACTCCCATGCTCAGGGCGCCCGATGTATGAGCAATGAGACGGTACGCTCAGTGACGTCATTCTACATTGACACGCAGGCGCAGTGCTACTTACACTACGGAGCGCTAGCATGGCGCCCCAGGGCCCCTCGCGCCCGGCTATCTCCCTCCGAAGCCGCCGGGAGCCCACGGGCGAGTAAGTATGCGCGGAGGATGAAGCCATTTCATACGGCCCAGCTGCAGACCTGCTCGCACCCCGCGCGGGATCTTCGGGCCCCCTTCGAGGACGGCCCACCGAGAATGGCAACGTCAAAGTCGCACCGTCCGCGTGAGAGCCAGCGAGTGCGAGGAGCCTGGATGCGTGCGCGCTGGCCCGCGCTGCCGGCAGGCCATCCATGGGCGACAGTGGGGCTCGCGCGGACGTGAGCATGACGTGATAGAACGCCGGCGAGCTCCCGGACGTGTGAGTCGGCCGTGTCAGGGCGGAGACACCATTCTGTCAGCTTGGCTGCTGGATGCGGGTGGCGTGCGCGGGGCCAGTGTCAAGGGGAGGTCCGGCACGAAGCGAGTACGAGAGCTGGAGACTGGGCGCACGGGTAGGCACTGGAAGCAAGGAAGCGCGGGCGACCTGGAGCACGAACAAAGACCTGAGGCAGCGGACGATGAGATAAGCTATAGCTGGCGTGCCGGAGAGGTGGGGAGGAGGACAGGGTACCGCGAACCAGGAGAGGGGCTCGCGAGGCCGACAGGCGACACGAGGGGGCCCACGACACGGCGAAGACGAGGCGGACGGCAGGCCCGGGGGAAGTGGCTCCACAGAATGGCAGCGTCGCTGGGTTGAGCGCGGTTCGAAGACGCAGGGCTCGTCCGGACCACGAGCGGAGGCATTTGGCTGTAGCTGGCTCCGGGGGATCATATGGCCGACCTAATGTGGGCGCGGCGATGCCGAAGCGTATACGCTTGTAGAGCGTGCGGAATGAAGAGTAGTGCAGCAGAGAGGGGAGCGGATACGGCAAGAGCTGAACGAGACGGAGGCGCGAGTGCTATCTGGGCATGAGCTTGCGGGTTTGAGCTGCAGGCGGGGGCGAGCAGATTAGGGGGCGCGTCTAGCTGTCACTTCCGAGGGAGAACGGACAGGAGCTCAGGCTGAGATAGAGCACAGGAGGCGATTGCGCGATTTTGGTTTGAACGTTCGGGCAGCAGCAAGCATCGGGGTTGGTGACGCTCATGATGCGACATGCTTCAGGCATGAGATGTCGGATCGCAATTGCAGCCCAGGCGAGGTGATTCTCTCTTACCTGTGTGGTGTTAGGCTTTACCTATGAGATCAGGTTTTGTATGAATGTGTGTATTGATCTGTCTTGATGGGACAGCTTGGGGTGGCAGTTGAAGTTGGAGCGCAGGTATCAACTGATGACAGGTGGGTGATGCACTAAGATCATCTTTCAGACAAGCAGCAACTCAGAAAGGGTCTTGTATTGCATCAGGTAAGTGCCGGGGTGGACGCTATCGATGGCCGGTAGTGGGAGTTTCCATTGCGACAGACATGCGTTTCTGCATATGTTTCGCGCGCGTTCGCTTGGAACTTGCCAAAACGAGCACAAGGGGGCAGGCCACCTGCGAAGGGGTGGAGGACAGACATGATGAACAGTGGGTGTCCGCGCGCTGTGGGTCCAAGGATAGACAGTCGTACACGCGGCGGAGAGGGCTCTTAGAACGGACGGAGGCACGTCTCCAAGTGGAACTCGGGCGCTGCAGAGCCTCGTGTATTGGCCACGTGGCCGTGCCCCGATCGCCACAACTGGCCATCCCCGACCGACCCCAGCCATTTTCAGCGGTGCGTTTCACTCTCAGGGCCGTTCGCGCGTCGGCTCGCCTCGTCGTCGCCTAGCAAACAGTTCATTATGTATGCTCCCTCTGTCTTTCTCCCGAGCCGGCCGGGCTCCCCGTGCACGCGGCGCGGCTGCAGGCATGGTATGCAAATGCAGACGTCGACAAAAACGGGTCTGTGGTGGGTCGAAGTTGCATCAGATAGGTTGTTACGTACGACAGGTGCATCGCAGGAGAACGCTGTCCGACAGACCAATACGCCCGGCGAGAACGTGGCGATGGTGCAGGCGAAGCGTGCGAATGCTACAGACGGAGATGGGCGAGCGTGATCCGCAGAAATGCGCTATCGCTGCCTGCCACAGAGTTCGCTGGCCCGCGCGACTGGGAGCTGGCTGCCGTGTGCAGCGAGGAGCAGCTCACGGGCAGCAGGGCACAGCAGAATGGGACTTGCGATATGAGAGGAAGGGGCAGCCGAAGCCAGGTTTTGGGCGGGGCGGAAAGAATAAGCAGGCGTCTGGACGAGAGCCTTGTGGCAGGAGGAGCCTATGGCAGCGTGGAGGGCGAGCGGCCTGCTGGCATGTGTTCCTCCTTCCCCTAAATATGCGCCTCATCTTCCCCGGCCTCTGATCCTCCTCCCCGCCCCATCCTCCCCTACGTCCCATGGACGACCTTGCCCATGACTTCCATCCCCTGAACCGCAAACGCAAAGCAGACCAGGACGACTGCCAGTCCTCCCACTGTCAGACCCAGGATGGCTCTCCCTCTGTTGAGGCCGCCGTTCCATGCGACTCTATGCTTGTTGACCCCGCTGCAACTCCTCGCTGTCCAGCCCGCAGCCCAGAACGCTCCTCTACCGCGTCTTGGTTGCTAGCAGACACCGACGTGGGCATCGTACCCGCATGGCAGCAGCCACTGCCCTCGCCGTCCACCACTAACCCCTTTGTCGCCGAGAGCCAGACGGAAGGCCCTTCCAAACCGAAGCGACCACGCATAGAGATACCCCCGGTCCCTTCCTCGCCGCGACGCGTCCGTAAGAGATTCTACAGTCCTGCGCTGCCCTCACCCGCCCGTAAGTTCATCCGCCGTACCCGCATGAGCGAAACCCGAGATACGGGCATCGTATCCGCCACCGAGCCCGGCCCCAGCAGGGGTTCTCTCCTCCGAATATGCACCTTGCCCACCACACCCCGCCCCTCCTCGTCCGTGCCCGTCTCACCTATTGAGACCTTCTCGCCGCATATACCCTCCCACCAGCCCCCCATCAACCGAGATACTCTGAAGGAACTAGATTTGGAAGCCATCCTCCGAAACCCCCAGCTACGTGCGTCCCTACGTGTACATATATGTGCTTCCCAGTTATCTCACTCCCCCGTCAGGTCACGACCTGCTCTTCGATTCCGGCCTGCAGTTCCGCCCCACGTCGAGCCGGCGAAAGCGTGACATGGCTGAGAACTACTGGCTCGCCATCGTGCGCGAACTCGAGAGCGGGTGCACCTGCTTCACCGTCGACTCGCACGGGCGGCCGTGCGAGCGCATATGCCAGTGTGGCTCGCTCCCCCTGCCCGCCGGGCGCCCGCTCTGCGTGTTCACGCAGGACGGCCGCTGCACCGTGCGCACGTCCTCGCGCATCCGACCGCTCCTGCTCGAGCTGCTCGAGGTCCTCGTGTCGATCATCCAGCCGGTCATGTCGAAGACGACCGGCCTGTGCGTGCAGCCGACCGCGCTGCACCCACAGTATCAGCAGAACGTCGCGCATGTGGCGCTCCTCCGGAGCGTGCTTGACGCGGAGCTGATCCAACAGGAGATAGCCCATGGCTTGTTTGACCCCTCCGGTGTCTTCCAGACCATCGGGGATATCATACGCTGCCACTGCGCGCCGATGCGCGACGGCGCGGTTGACCAGATGGTTGCCCTCGCCAAGTCGTGCGCGCCGGGGGGCGGCGGTGGCAAGGTGGAGGCCGTCCGTGCGATCCGGCTGTGCTTCGAGATAATGGAGCTCATGAAGCTGGTCAGTGTGTCCGCGCATCTTCCCGCGAGTGCCATGTGGTGTTAATTACCTGCTCGTGTGCTGTGCAGGATGTCGCGAACCACCAACTGCAGACGCTCCGGCCGTACCTCGTCCAGAGCGCCGCGCAGTACGAGCTGAAGACGTTCCAGGAGACCAAGGAGAACGGCCGACTGTGCATGGACATGACCCGCCTGTGGCTACGCACCATCCACCGCGATCTCATCGAGGACGCGGACCCGTACACCCTAGCCACCTCCTCCTCGCCAGTGCCCTTCCCAAAATTGCCGCGCCGGACGCAGATCGACATCGTCGTGACCACGGGGATCGTCGAGCTCGTGTTCAACCCGCCACCCCGCAGCTCGAGCTCGCACCCGTACCTCCCACCACGTCCCCCGATGCCCGGTGCGCTCCCCCGATACCCCGAGACGCTGTACCTCGACCAGGCACGCGTGTCGAACTACTCGAAAGACGCGGCGGACTTCGCCTCCCTGTACATGGTCCTCTTGCTGTACCGCCAGCTCGTCCTGTCCGGCCAGCAGCAGGGCCACGTGCGCATCGCCCCCGACGATCTGCTCAAGCTCAAGAAGGAGATATGGGAGGTCGGGCCCACGCACCTCGGTCTGTGCTTCCGGCCGCCGCGCGATACGGGTCCGCGGGGCGAGGCGGAGATCAAGCGGTGGAAGCAGGAGGTGGAGGACGTCATCCTGCAGGTTACACGACGCGCGGGTGAAGCGCGTGCCTCGCTCTCCACGCCTTCCGCTTCGACATCGACATCGACATCGTCGCAGAGCGTCGTGAATGCCACCCCCGACGCGCAGCTGACGAAGCTTGCGACGAGCTGGGCAGAGTCGAACTTGAACCCGGCGTCGCATCTCAGCGGCCTCATGCGTCGACGCGTGCGCGACGCGGTCCTCCGCATCGCGCTCCCGATCGCCGTCCCCGCGCTCAAGCGCAGCGAGCCGCAGAGCGGAGACACGTCGAGCGCGCTCGAGCCGCTCATGCCCGAGCTCAGGAATCTCGGCGAGCGCATCGCAAAACTGACCAGCATCCACCTGAATGTCTACGGCGGCCTGTACGCCCAGCCGTCCTTTCTTGGGGAATCACCGGCTGCAGGCAGTACCGCTGCCAGCATGAAAGCCGCTGCTGCTGCCC
This sequence comes from Fomitopsis pinicola, assembly GCA_001931775.1. Lineage (NCBI taxonomy): Eukaryota > Fungi > Basidiomycota > Agaricomycetes > Polyporales > Fomitopsidaceae > Fomitopsis > Fomitopsis pinicola. The sequence goes on along the minus strand of MPVS01000129.1, from coordinate 49,901 downwards.
CCGCCACGAGTGTGACCGCTGCCACACCGCGGGCAGTCGCCACGGACTAGGCCCCTAGCTTCCTTCCCGAGTCTCTTCCATTCTCGTGTGTCGCTTATAGTTGCCTTCTTCCATTCTCGGTCGCCTCTGCAGGCCTGCCCACGCCGCAGTCTGCAGCTTGCGCCGATGACCGCGTGCGGGCGTATTGGCCGCCCGGCAGGCGGTGGCACCCCTCCTCACCCTCGTTGTTTGCCCGTTTCCACCGTGCATTATCCCATTCACCTTCGGTTGTTCCCTCCTCACTCCCGCCATCCCTCTCCTCTCTCGCTCTGCTCTCGCACTAGTAGTGATAATGACCGCGCTGCCGACGACATGTAATTACCCTTACAAGCGTGAAATAATGCCGAAGAAGTCAACAATGTCCTTTCATCTCGTGTGCGTAATGTGGTGGGCCAGGCGCTCTGCCGCTGGGCCGATGGGCCATGGAACAAGGTTCTGAACTATGTATGGCGGGCGCAGGCGTGTAGGTGTACGTGTACGGGGCGTATGAAATGTGCCAAGCTTCTCGCCGTGTTTAGGCAATTTGAATGGGCTTGGTCGCTGAGCGGATCGCTCGCCGGTCTAGTGCGGGGTAAGGGTGCCACCATGCGCTGGTCCACCATGATTACGACCACCACTGTGCACTGTGCTCCTTTCCGCCCCATGAGGGAGCCCTCCTCGCGTTGCTGCCAGCTGGCAGGATGGCTGCTTGCGTATGTTCTCTGAATATCGATGTCACGGGCCAGACAGAAGTTGCCTTTTATGGATAGAACGGCGGGTTGTGACGGCCGCCATCGGCCGTGTTCTGCTTACTCTATGATCGTCCACCATGTCGAGCTCCTCGTCGCCTCCGGCCTCTTCGACCTCTTCCCCGGCCGCGAGCTCGACGTCCGCGACTTCGAGCGGCGGCTCGTCTGAGCCGTCCTCGCTCTATCTGTGCGTGTCACATCACCATCTGTTAATTATAGCCCCGCACTCACACCCACAAACAACCGCTTCCCTTGCTGACTGCAAACGCAACCGCATCTGAACAACCCTCGCCTGCGTCTGCGTTGTGCATGCCCTCGCCATGTCCTCGTCGGGCGACTCCGACTTCACGTCCACCAGATTCACGTTCCTCGCCACCCTCTTCCTGCTGCTCTTCGTCTCGGCAGCGATCGTCCTTCGCTCCTTCATCCTCCGCCGGCGCTTCCGGAGACGAATAGAGGAGGCCATCGCTGCTGGTGTGTACATACCTCCACCGTTTGGCACGCCGCCGGGGCCACGCAGGATCCTCGAGCGGCCGAAGCTATGGGACGTATACCTCGCGCCTACGTCGAAGAAGGGGTGGAGCGAGACACTGGTCAGTCGCGATGACATATCCCAATATGATCCTCATTAACTGTTGCCGTTGCACTAACCTCGGCGACTCGCTGCCCCACAGCCCTTAGCGGCTAAGACGGTTGCGCCCAAGCCCGGCGAGCATGGCGATAGCGCGCCCTCTCTTCATGAGGACAGCCCAAATGCTTCCGCATCGCGTCTCGCCCTCCTTCGACGCCCCTTTGCACGCCGGCGCGCACCCTCGACGTCTCCCGTGTCATCACCGGACACATCTCAGCTTACAGAAGCATCTCAGGAAGATGAGCTTCAGCGCGCGAAAGAGTTGCAGGTCGCCGTCATGATCATGATGCCGAATCCACATCGACCCGCATACGGGCGCAACTCTGCGTCCATTTCGCTCAAGGGCAAGGAGAGAAATACTTCCGGAGAATGGGACGAGGAGGAAGATGGTATACCGGACCTCGTGCTGGGTCTCGCGCAAGTATTGCAGAGGACTGCAATGTCGAGCTCGCCAGTGCATTGATTCTACACCACCTTCCCATCCTTCCTTCACGACCTCTCAGAACTGCATAATCTGTGGACATTGTTGTATTCCGGGACACATCCTACCGTATGTATTATATAGTCTAGTCGATTGAACATTGCAGGGACTCTTGCCGGCATCCTCCCACTGTGCACACGTCCAGGGCAGTGAGCGGCCGTAAAGCGGCGATTATAAGCACGCTGTCATTACTTCTGTATACTCCGTCATCACGTCTCAGCCATAGGGTCTCATCCTTGGGTGAGCTCACAAGGCAAAGGGTCGGTGAACTCCGATAAAGTCAGTATCAATCTACGTCTTCCCATTCATCGCCTTCCTGTTCGTCGCCGTCTTCGCCGTCCTCCGGCATCTCTATGATGATGTCGTCGATGTCATCCTCCTCATCTGAGCCCTCGAAATATTCAAACTCTTCAACATTCTCCATGATCCAGTCTTCATCCTCCTTCGCTAGCTCGTCGTCCTGGTTCATGTATACCCGCTTCAGCGGCTTGCCCGTCGCCTTCCGTGCCTCGATGAGGTTCCGCATGAGGTTCCCCGACAAGCTCGTGGTCGTGAGGTGGTCGAGTTTCGGCAGTAACGGGTCTCTATTCGAGCTCGCAACACTCTCCCACTGCGCGAGAAGCACCTCGTGCCACCGCATCGACACAAACCCGAAATTCAGATTGAGGGCATATAGGTTCACCAACGCCGCGTAGAACTCCGCGATAGTGGCGTCGTCGTCGCACTGCACCCCCATAATCTTGAGAGCACGCAGCCCGCTGAGCACCGACTTGCCCGTCACCTGCGATGGCCGGATGAGGGCCTGCAGCAGCGTGGTGCCGTCCGCCTCCTCGAAGTCTAGCGCGAGCGAGACGAGCTTGGGGAGCGCGAGGCGCTCGATGAGCTGCTTCGTGTACTCGGGGTCGAGGAACGCGATGACGAGGTTCTCGAGGNATGGCGGGGGAGTCGCGGAGGATGCGCGCGAAGTCGCGGTACGGCGGCCAGACGTCCTTCGCGTGGTACGCGAGCTCGAGCTCGGCGAGCCCGTGGAGGAAGGTGGAGCGCGCCCAGTCGAGGTGCACGCCCCAGAGCGCGACGTGCGTGAGCCGCGGCGCGTGCCCGTGGAAGAGGACGAAATCCTGCTGCTTGTGCTTCGCGGGCGCGAACGCCTCGGCGCCGTCCTCGCTGTCTTCGTAGTGGTAGAGCTGGAGCACCTCGAGCAGCGGCGCGCCCGCGCATGCGCCCATGCGGGTGAGCGCGGAGTGCATGGGGAGGTAGTCGGAGACCATGAGCTCGAGCGAGCGCCAGTGCCAGACGTGGGGGATGATGAGGTCCAGGATCTGCTCGAGCCCTTTTGCGCCGGAAGGGTCATCGTCCTCGAAGTCGTCGACGTAGTCTTCGCAGTCATCGTTCGTGATGTCGATGGCGATGTCCAGCGGCGCGCCCTTGGACCGCTCGAGGTAGACCGCAGACTCGGGTGAGGGTGGGCCTCTGGAGAACTCGAGCGTGCTCCAGAGTGCGGGCGTGCTGATAGCGACGTCGCGCCACAGCTTGCAGACATGGGAGACGGTCACCTCGAATGGAGGCTTCTCCCTTTCTTCGCCCTCCGAGTCGTCGTCGGAGTCCTCATCCTCGTCCATATTGTCTTCATCGGTGTCGTCATCTTCATCGACTGGGTCGTCGTCAAGTTCCATGCCTGCCATGAACATTTGGGCGAGTATTTCTGGCGGTAGTAGGTCGTTTATGAGGCAGCGGCCATCCTGCGGCGCAATGAAAGGATTGCTTGTGAGGGTGCTTGGAGTAGGAATGTGTGCAAGAGGTCTCCTGGGGTGTTCGCTTGGCATGGTTGTTTGTATTTGTAGGATGGCCAGATCCTTGTTTGCGACGAGCGTATGTTGGAGCCCCAGTGCAGCCAAAACCTCGCTTTTGCTCAGGGTGACCTGCGCGTCCGCATTTCAGTGATGGGGTTGACTATCAGCGACGACGCACGCACCACAATGTATACCTGTCCCCCTCGGAAGCCTTTTCACCTCGTTCAAGACGAAACGACAAGTGAGAGCAAGCACGACTCGGGTGCGCCCTTGAGTGGCGGAGGTGGCGGAGGCAAAGAAAGAAATCGTCGATCAGATCTGTATCTGCAATCACTGACGCGTATGGCAAGTGCTGCTTTCCACTCTCGCGCGTCCCTGCCAGTGCGCCATTGATATTTGTCGCTAATCCAATATCATCTTGGCTGCACAAGTGCGTACGCGTATCCCTGTAGCTTGCGAGTTGTGTTTTAGATTTGAATTTGCTCACAAGCTGTTCTTTGGTAGGATCACCGGCGCGGTCACATGACCGCGATGATCTTTCCGTGTCTCGGGCCCGGGTGGAAGGGGCTTGGGCGCAGCTTGAACGGTCCATCACCTCCCGCGTGCGCGCCGCTGGTGCATTCATCCTCCTCTCCCTCAGTGCAGCTTGTGATCAACCACACTGTGTCGGACTCAGATTTTGAATCATCATCTCAATAGCAAGTTCAATTACCAATGCGAAACTATCAACTGTCAGCCTCCCAATGGGGAATCGTTATGGTTTCGGAAAGCAGCAGCGCTCTTCTATATATATAGCTTTTTTCGAAGACAAAGGGCGGCACACCACCAGCTACTAGCTGCGAGACATCCATCCCTTACTTAGCCTGCCATGTCGACCCTCGTCACGACCACTTCCGTGGCCAATAGCGTCAAGCTGGGAGATATCAGCGGAATCTCTATTGTTGACTTTGCATCGTTTCTAGATGGCTCAAACAAGCAAGCTGTGGCCGATGCCTTGCTTGACTCGTTCAAATCCGTCGGTTTTGCCTACGTCGTCAATTATGGCATGCCGAAGGACAAGGTCGAGAGCATGTTTGACTGGGTGTGTATTGTGTCCTCTTCGATATGCCCTGCCACTGGCCAGATGGGATAATTTATTTTGCAGTCCAGGAGGTTCTGTGCGCTTCCGATGGAAACCAAGATGCTTGCCCCGCACCCTCCATCCGGCATGCACGCGCGAGGTCGGGGATCCTCACCAACCCCACGCATTCATTGGTGTACTGAATTGTATCCTCTGTTAGGTTACTCTCCTCCAGGCCAGGAGAAGTTGTCTCAGCACGTGTATGATAAGAATGAACTAGCCAAGCTGCGCGCCCAGGCACCAGATGTCAAGGAGAACTTTGAGTGTGGCCGGGAAGATGACTCAATAACTAATGTGTGGTTGCCGGATGGTGCACTCCCCGGCTTCAAGGAGGCGTGTCTCGAATTCTTTTGGGTTAGTGAAGATCGTGAGCTTCTATGATAGTGCTCACGCTGAATTCTATGTAGTCTCTTCGTGAGGTGGAGCTATTTATCCTGCGTGCTCTATCTCTAGGACTTCATCTGGAAGAGGACTATCTAGCAAAATGTCACACCGCGGTGGATAATCAATTGCGGCTCCTGCATTATCCGAGGTCCGTCCTGCACCGACCTGAGTGTGGCATCGACCAACCTAACTCCACTGGCGAAACCCCGAACTTGAAGCGTTCCTATCGAGCAGATCGAGAGCCACGAAGTAGAGAGAATTGGAACGCACTCGGACTTTGGAAGCATAACGCTCTTGCTCCAAGATGGTGCTGGTGGGCTCGAAGTTGAGCATCCCCACAACCCCGGCACGTTTATCGTCAGTTACAGAGTACCCATCTAGTACGCATCCCAGCCATGAAGTTGACGATGCACGCAGGCCGCGACCCCAGTAGAGGGTGCCATCCTCGTGAATGCCGGAGACTTCTTGATGAGATGTGGGCCTTTTGAAGCAGGACGTTAAAGAGTGGTAGTGAGCGAGCTAACACGACCGGAATGCCCTCCTTCCAGGGTCGAACGACATGATCAAGAGCACCGTACACCGCGTCAGAGCTCCTCGCAAGGGTTCAGAAGACGGCATGGCACCGGAACGTTATTCCATTCCCTACGTAGGTCCTCCCGCTGCCTCAGTCTCTTCTCATCCTACTGACTGATCCTGCGATAGTTCTGTTCCGCAGTGTGTATCCCGCTAAACAGTATCCGAAATCAGCTCTAAGTAGCTCACTGCCGTTATAGGATTTCTCGCGAGTGGTTGACTGCCTGCCGGGTACGTTTTCGGAGACCAGCCCCAAGAAATACGAGCCCGTCTCGGCGAGTCGCACACCTCGGGGCTCATGCAGATGCTGACGTCGTGGTGCAGGCTTACGAATACGTGATGAATCGGTTGGACGCACTATACTCTAAGTAGCGTGCCAGCCTCAGCATACCGGTGCGGGTCTTTGTGCAATGATTTCTGCAATAACGAGTGTAATACGTGCCATATAGGCCACGGATACATGATAATGTCAATGTCAATGTCCAAGAGTACAACATTTGGGTCATGATAAGTCGTGTTGATGTAAGGATCGTTGGTTGAGTAGATCATCAGCGCCGTTTAGGCCTGCCGCTGTAGGTCCGGGGTGATGTGCTCGAAGCAGTGGAAGACATCCAGCTCCTGCACGAGGGCGTCGTGCTCAGACTGCAAGATACAGCCCATCTGGTACTCGACCTCCCGGACGGGATAACCGATCCGCGCGCGGAGGCCCAGCACCTCGCGCAACCCGGGCACGTCGAACCCCGAGACGTGCAGCCTGCGCAGGCGCGGGAGGAGCGGGAGGAGCGGGGTAAACGGGAGCACGGCCGCGCCGGAGGCTTGTAACTGTTGCAAGTGTTGTTGCCAGGCCGCAACGTGCCCCCACTGCAGCTTGAGCACGTCCCACCACTCCTCGCACTCGAGCACGCCGCCCCAGTAGTGCAGGGAGAAGTACGTCACGTTCGGGAGCGCCGAACAGAGCTGTGCGATCGTCTCGCGGTCGTGGCAATGCACCTCAAAGCTGAGGCGGAAGTGGGTCAGCCGGGAGAGGAGGAGCGATGCGTTCGTGGTGAGCACGCGCAGCAGCTCGCGCCGGTCGGGGCGGCTGTCGGTGAGGTCGGTGTCGTAGTCCAGGTCGAGCTTGGTGAGGTGCGGCAGGTCGAACACGCGCAGGAACATGCTCACGAACTTGGGGTGCAGCTCTTGGAGGCGGAGCTCGGTAACGAAGGGCAGCACCAACTTGGGCGTGGACCAATTCACGTACGGCTCCTGGTCGAGCAGGTGCCAGTATGCTGTGGACTCTGTCGGGAGTTCGTCCCAGGTTTGTGAGAGCACCAGGGTCGCGCTCATATTGCTCGGCAGGGGGTGCGACTCGAAATATGAGCGGACGTGCCCGAGGTATGCATATTGGTGCTTTGTGCGCACGCCGTACGGGTAGCCCTTCACATTCGCTCCCTGAGGTCTGATACCTTGCAGCATGAGCCCTGCGGACGCGTTTGTGGGGGAATCGTAGATGATCTCAAAGTACATCGTCGGTTTCGTAGCTGTGTGTCGTTTGGAACGCGTGAACAGAGGTCAAGTCAAAATGCTCGGTGCTCACATAAAGAGGGGGGTCCTGCGTCTGCGTTCGAGAATGGGAAAGACCCGCGCAGCAGGTGTCTGAGGAGCAATTCAAGTCAATGGTGTCGAAGGGTTACCACTGAATTAGGAACGAACCTATGTGAAAGGACAGAATGGACTAGCCAGAAGCTTGAGGTGAATGTTCCTCACGTCGTCCATTTTATACCTATGGGATCCAGAGAGTAGACAAGGATGCACAACTGCAGTCACGGCACTGGACAGCTTGTATGAGGCGGACAATGAAGACATGCCAGCGCGGACATGGCTACCACCGCCGTCGTTGTAGACGGCGGCGTGGCGCGGACCTTAGCGCACCAGTAGACCACCGTAGATCTAAGGATATTCCCGGTCACTGGCAGTCGCGCAGGGCATGCCAGTGTGTGTACGTAGACGTCGACAGTACAAGGCCCAGGCCAAAGCGTCGCCGCCGCGTGTCGGGACGTCAAGGTACGCATTTTTGAATGCAAGCGCACAAGGTAGTTTGAGTCTTTGATAACATCGCTTCCGCGACGTCCTTATGTTGCCCTTATGTATGTCGTCGCGGTGCTGCGATTGTTCACAGTACAGTGACGGTCACCGGTGGGCGGTAGGCGCCTACGTACTGTTGCAAGTAACGGTCCCGTGATGCTCTGTACGCGTCTGTGGCTGCATTGACTCGGAGTGTCCGAGTCGCCACGGAGTAGGCTTCCACTGATCACGGAAGGTAAGCTGCAGGAAGAAAGGACACTCTCTACGATATTCTATACTGCGGAGAATTTCTCAATCACTTGTACAGTACAGTGCCGAAAAAGAGCCTGAGGAGCTCCGCCGCTTGGACTGCTGGCATCCGTCGCATGCAGGCTCAGAAGACGGAGATGCAAATCGGCACCGGGAGATTTTCCCATTCAATTCTCTGTACGCTATTTGAGACCTACCACTACGAGTAAGACTGATACGTACGCCATGGATGGGCTGATGCCGCTTCTGCTCTGTCCTGCAGCGTGTAATCCGCCAATAATATGACAGGCTCGGAGAAAAATGTCACACTCTGCATACAATTCGCATTTACACAGTAGAAACATACATATGTGCATCTAATTGAGTCGTGGTTATTGTGTTTCTATCGCAATCGTCCATTGAGCAAACCACAACCGGAACACGCCACTCGATCTAGGCCTCAGTCATCACTGCGCGTTTACCCCTCTGGACGTGTTGGAAAGGCCTCTTATATGCCGCGCAGGCGAAGTTGGAATCTGAACCGGGTCCGGGGTGATGTCCTCGAAGCACACGAACACGTCCAACTCCTCTTGGAGTTCGTCATGCTCAGACTGCCAAATAAGACCCATCCCGTACTCGATCTCCCGGATAGGACAGCCAAGCCGCGCGCGAAGCTCGAGTAGCCCACGCAGCCTCGGCACACTGAACCCGCACGTATGCAGTCTACGCAGGCGCGGCAGGTACGGGGCCAGGTGCGGGCGTGCCTCGGGGTGGGCGGCGACGTGTTCCCACTGCGCGCGGAGCACGTCCCACCACTCCTCGCATTCGTACGAGTCGCCCCAGTAGTGCAGCCGGAAGTGCGTCACGTTGGGGAGCGCCCGATAGAGCAGCGCGATGGTGGCGGGGTCGTGGCAGTGCATCTCGTAGCTGGTCTGGAAATGGGTGAGCCGCGCGAGCAGGGGCCACGCGGTGGCGATGAGCATGCGGAGCAGCGCGCGCCGGTCGGGCTGGCTGTGGTCGATGTTGTAGTCGAGGTCGAGCGCGGTGAGGCTGGGGAGGTGGAACGCGCGCAGGAACGCGATGACAAACTTGGGGTGCACCTCCCGGAACGTAAGAGAGGTGACGGAAGGGAGCACGATCTTCTGCCCGTATGTCACGAACGGTTCACGGTCGAGCAGGTCCCAATATGCGGTGGACTCCGTGGGGAGCGCGCTCCAAGCCTGTACCAGCTTAAGCACGCTGAACGTCCCGCGCCGCGCCTGGAGACGGGCCAGGACCCACTGTATGTAGGCGCTTTGGTGATTTTGTCGCAGGGAATCCTCGGTGGTCGTCGTGTTCATATCCGAGAGCGTACCAGCGGTATTGCGCAGAGCCGGGGCGATGAGAGCGTCCGAGGGTGACTCAAATTTGATCTCAAAGTACAATGGGTTTTGCATGGCGGTTTGTCGTCTGTTACTTGTGAGCAAAGGATCGAGACGTAGACGGGGTACGAGAGCTGCTCACAAGAAGTGAAGGGAGTCCCGCACAGCGGGAGTCTAAGGTATGATCAGAGTCGATGAGTTCAAAATACGACATCAATAGTGTAGCGGCGCGGTGGGAGACGGACCTAAATGAAAGACGAGCTGGACTTGCCAGTGCTTGGGTCCGATGGCTCTTGCGCCTCCTCGCACGATCGACTTATAACGAGTTTGAAAGGTAGACAAGGAGGCGCGAATCTAGCAGCACTGGTCGACCAGACAACATGAAGGAGACAATGCGCATGCATGGTAATCAGTCCCGCCGCTATTATGGACGCATTCTGCGCGGCAGTGACTGCCAGCGCAGGCGGCATAGTACTACGGTGCTTCTACTAGGCCATAGCGCAAAAATGCTCCCGAGCCACTGGCTGGCAGTCACACGAAGCACGGTTACATGCAAGCACTGGCACTGTAAGGGCCAGGCCAAAGTGGTTGCCACCACGTGGGCTTGATGCACAGAGTAGCACACAATGCCACGACGCAAACTTCATCGTCACTGAATCGACCGAGAAATCGTTGGTACTTGCTGACTCCCCCACATTGGTGCACATGTCGCACCTTGCCTCCGGTACTAATGCAATGGCCACACGTCGCGAGGTCGTGACTCCCAGTGTCAGCTGCTATACGGGTGGGGATACGAGGTCAAAGCTGGCTGCAACACAGCAGTGCATATGCAGCACGCAAAAACAAGATGCATTCGTCGTCGGTCGTCTGGTTGACTCGGCTGTTCGCGTACCCTTGTCTCGTCGACTCGTGGTGTTATGCAGAGCGCCTACGAGACCTTGTCGGCGAGGAACGACCCCGTGACCCCCAGGACGCGCTTGTGGCTCAACGATGCGGCGACTCGGACGCCGTGCCAGCAGGGAAGGTTGCTTTCCAGATAGCACGTACCTAGTTGTTTCTTGATTTGTTGAATAATACCGGCTAAATGTGAGTGCTGAGCCCACATACCACTATGCTCTACCGGTTGTTCAAGGTTACTCAGTTTGCTGCGTAATCAGCACGGCCGTTATCATACATGCCTGCATTCGTCCCACAAGTCTTATAGTGGAGACTTCTGCCGTCACGAAGCCAGCCAAAATCAAAGCACTCTTTGTGAAGGCTGTTGTAGATCAGAGGGACTGCGCTGCAGGCATGGAAGCTCACCTAGTGCCCCACTCCTTGCCACCGGTAATCAAGCACACGAAGATCCGGTTACTTTTGAGACCAACTAGTCAGATAGCTGTGCCGAAGCTGTGGATCCAGTTTACTCACCAAAAGCATCTCGACCGAATAGCGCAAGGCTTTGCGAAGGCGTAGTAGCGAACCATTGATTGATTGGCGGACAACGTATCACAGTTTGAGGAAGTCGATGAACTAGCTTCTCGATGGCGAGGGCCCGGAACAATCCACTGGTGGCCTCCGGTGCCGTTGGCCAGGCTTCTGTGAGGAGATGGTCGTGCAATGGAGCTGGGCTAGCGCGGAACGCGCCCGGAACGGTCTGCGCCTGAGCACAAGGAGCTGACAGCTAGCCTTATACGGTGGCGCAATGCGTGTCAGTACACTGCCTCACCCCAATGATGTCGTGTTCAAGAAGAGCAGTGGGTGCGGGGAGCTGTCCCCATGTATCACAGCCACGATGGCCCACCCTGTGCTCTATTCAAAAACGACCATCATGCAAGGACCGACAGTCAATGCAGTGATGCGGATTCGGACCCGGGTGGCGTCGGCACAATGGTCTGCTCGCTGTCCATACGGGCGGTAGACAGCGGTGCGACAGCGGAGATGACATATGCCGGGGAACAGAATTGTTGACCGGAAGAAATGGACACCCACTCCACGTACCTGCAAGCTGGCTGTAGTGTGCATATCGTTTCATGTCATCCGTCTGCGATGCGTGCTCTGGGAACGAGGTGCGGCAGGGCGTGATCGAGTGCAGTGCCACGAAGCTCTTGACGTGCTCTGCACCTCCAAAAGGAAGAGCTGCGACCTGCAGTGCGGGGCTTGCCCGAATGGGCCTGTGCAGAGCGGTCTGCTTGAGCATGCTGAACTAGAGTGACAGCAAGACATGAGGCGAGTTGTGGAATGCCGCGGCGGAACACGTACCGTACATGGCTTGATTGCGCTCTGCCCAGCGTCGCACATAGCGGGGCAAGTGCAGGGATAGTCAGCCGACGTATTGCGGCGCTGAATATACAAATATCTGGCGGGTCGCGGTGTCGCAGCAAGACTCGGCGCGCGGCTAATATAACGTTGAAATATGAACATCGCAGGAGAAGCTCGGGCGGTACGCCGGTATACCAGATGCGGCTAGGCCTTGCGCCACAGATCTGATCGTGCGCTGCTGAGGCAAACTTTGTGCATGCCCCGCTCGGCGCTCCCGAGTCCCAGCCTAGATATTCAACTCCGCTTACGAGATTTCTGGCTTCTTTCCTGTCCGAGCTCAACGATCCCATGCGTGGCTGGAGCGAATGATGAATAATGGCAGTGGCCACTGTATCTGATCCAGCGCGGGCTGCCAAAATCTCGGGGTAAATGCTGTCATGACCGACACCTTCTTGGGCTGGCCGGAAGATTGGAAGGTTCATTCAGACCGTCCCCGAGCTAATAGTGGCCCCAACCCTAACTTTGAATGCACCCTTTCTCCGCGTTACTCACCTAGAAGCTCAGGACCTCGGCCGCGCCGGCGAGAGCGACGATGGTTGCGCCACGGGCCGTCACGTCGACCCGGACGTCGGCTCGGGGACGCGAGCAAGGTCAATGGCGGCGTCGGGGCTGGTGTCTACTCGCCGGCGTAGAACCAGTCATGTTGTACAGCAGAGGGCGGGAGCAAACCGAAGGAGATTAGGAGAGGACAGGTCACAGGGCCGGCCGGCAGGCGGAAGCATCTGGAGATCATGAGAAGAGGCGCCGGGATGAGCTGAAAACGGCAGGGTGCGTGCTTCCCAGCTGTCAATTGGACCGTGTTCCCTGCCAGAAACCTGCCAATGCACGCCCGGTCTCCGCGAGGCTTCCTCACTGGATTATCCTCCGTCACAACGACCTTTTTACAGTCGCCTTCGGCTCATATTCGCCAGCCCATGCGCTCCGTCCGCCCCCCACTCACCGCCCCTCCCTAGCTTCTCGCTGTCCCCCCCGTGCCGCGCAGAGTCCCCCTCGTTGCAGCACGCGATGAGCTCGAGTGGTGCCCCGACGTACCCTAAACCCGTCCTCGTGTCCAACCAGCGCGTACCGGGCGTTCCCTCCGCACTCCCAGCGCCCGTTCAGTCCCAGCCCAAGACAACCAGGCTGAGTCTGAAGGCACTGGTATCTCTGCCCGTGCGTCCGCCGCGCCGCCGTCCATGTGCAGGAAACTGACTATATGCGCGTAGACGCGCTTGTTCAATCCGCCTCCGGCACGAGGTCAACTCCCTACCTTCGGCGTAATCCCGCGGTTTGAGATCGGCCTCGACGACATCCTCGATCGCAAGCATCTTCCACCCCTCGGATTGAAGGACTTTGAAGAATGGCTCCTCTTCGTTGAGCAGAATGCCGAGAACTTGTACGTCCCCTCAGCTCCGAGCCGGGTGCTCGCATCCTCACCTGGGCGCCCGGCCTAGGTACTTCATCCTCTGGCTCCGTGAGTACAGCCAAAACTACGGAGAATGGGTGCGGAAGAGTCGGCTCGCGCGCATGTCGTCGTACAATGGCACTCCCCGCCGTGAGTACCGTACGCCTCAAACTACCCTCCCTGCGAACCCAGAGCTTTCCTACTCCTACTCCCGAGCAAAGCGGACGTTCCTCACTCCAAATGGGGACTACGAGTTGGATGTCCCGAGCGACATCCTTGCCCCATTCCACACGTCGTCACCTAGTAGCTTGGCGGGAAGTCCTGAGGAAAAGAGTGATGCTGAACATGAGGCGTGGAGCCAATCGACATGCGTATGGGGTGTTGATGGTGCGTCCAAATCGTGTTATGGAAAAGAAACGGTGCCTGACTGTCCGTACATGCGCAGGTCACAGCGTCCCCCCGCCCGATCCTGCGGTCTTCAATGAGCTTGCGGAGGTTGTGCGCGAGATGCTTACGGAAAGCTTACAGCGGTTCGTTCTCGCGACATACAACAATGTAGGCACCCCTCGTGCTGTTTGTGGGAGCGCAGGGGGGATCGTCATTGGCATGGCGGGCAGGTACGTTGGTGGATTTCAGTCCGCTACGCACTGGGCTGAAGGGTTGCGCAGCATTCCACTCATCATCAACTTTGCCGTCCGTGGCAATCGCTGGTGGCGGTTAGCTGCTATTCCTGGTATGTGGGCAGGCCTGACAATCTTCGTATCCGCGATGTACGGGGTATGTATGCGCTTGTCTTCGGCATGTCGATCCCATTGATATTCACCGCAACATCAGGTCTGCATGATGATCTACATTTTCGGTGATCTTCGACAACTCAGATCATTTGAACTTGTCCGGCCACCCATCTCAGACCCGCAGCCTCACCCGTCACCGTCTGGTTCTGTGACCTCGCTCTTCCAACCCCGCCCTGCTCCCAATGCGCCTATCCAAATACAGTTCAATGTTCCGTTCCGTCCTCCTCGTCGCCAGTCTTCTATGCCCGAGATCAGTCGTCCCATCCCTGTCAAGCCCGTCGACCTTGGTGGCCGGACCACCGTGTCCAGCGAGAAACCCAGGTTGTCCATCATCACACCAGCATCTAGATTTTCCGAAGATAGTGCAGTGCAGATGCCACAGCAAGTCTTTACACGCCCTGAGCGTGCTTCGCAAGAATGCGACATCGAAATTGCCTCCGTTCAATACACGGACGAGGACGAAGCGCATGACAGCGGGTACGAGGACGGGGACGAGCGCAGCGAGCATCGCGCTCCGGTCCCCACGCCTTGTATCGAGATCTCGGAGGCTTTCTACGACGAGCATCCCGCACCTGAAGGTCCTGCAACCGCTTCGTTCCCGATCGGCCGTCCTCCGCTTTGGCCTGACTACGAGGATGGGGAGGTTACGGCGACCGCGACCGCTAGCTTCATTCACCCGTTCTCATACGATATCAAGGGTGAGGCAGGCGACGATGTCGAGGCTGGACGTAGCATCGCTTCGCGGCAGCCTGTCGATCCCTTTGACTTCGACGCCCTACCGCCAAAACGTCCCAGGTTTGCCAATGCCCGGTACCGTGGTCAGGTCAACCGCCACCTCTTCGGCGAGCAAACGGATGGTCAGAACACCAGGGATTCGGGGAAGCTCCGCGGCGCGATGGATTCGCTCGACAAGTGGGTGAGCCTCGGGCCAAAGGGTGTGCTGAGTCGCTGGCAGACGAAATGCAGTCCGGGTAACGTCGTGCGCGTGCACATTGAGCGCGAGGTGAACGGCGTGCCCGTGTGCATCGCTGACATCGAGAAGGAGAAGGGTTGGGGCATCGGTTGGGGCGTCGCCGCAGACTCGTCCGAGGGAGAGATGTCGCCGACGGGCACCATTGGAAACAGTGCCTTCACTTTCCCCAACCTTGTCCCATCAGTCACTGTCGCGTCGCCAACGACGCCCACCGTGGTGTCGGAGTGCTATGCGGAGCCATCGCTGGGCAAGGAGGAGGCAGACGTGAAGGTGGGCTGGACGGTGCGGTTCAGGAAGGTGCGCGCGGTGCCGGCGTTCGCGGTGCCGCTCACGCCTGTGTTGAACCCGGTCGTGACGAGGGCACAGTGGGAGATCGTCGTCCGGAGTGCGCTGATCGCTGCCGTCGTCGTGTGCGTCGTCGTCGGCGGGCTGACGGGCGCGCCGGTGCCCCGGTGATGCGCCGCCTGATTTGTTCATGCATGTAGCTGTTTCTTGTCAGACTCGTTGTGAGACGCTCTGTTGGCTCTGTAATGTTGTGCACCCCATCCCGCGCGTCCCGCTCTCCTTGGCCCACTCGCGTCTTCCTCGCCCATCCCGTCTCCCGCTCTCGTGCCCCCCGCATCCAGCCACGCCCGTAACGATTCACGCTCCTTCGCATCCTTCTCCCGCTTTTCGCATGTCCGCTTCTTTCATTCCCATTCTGCATCTTCCATCCCAAGTCGCTCCCACTTCCCATCTTCACTTTCTCCTTTCGCATACCACCGCGCCTTCTGCCGTGACCGTGGCTCGCTGTAGCTTATCTTTTATTACCCACCCATGGGGCTGTTGATAGCCCCCCGCTTTATGCCCGCGTCATTGTGTGTACTGTACTCGTACGTCACTGCACAGCGCTGTCACTGTCGTGATTGTTGTTATCGTCGGACTCCTAGTATTGGTACCTACTACCACTGTGCGTGGTTGTATGTGCGTGTTCTCTCTGTTATGAACGGGAGCCGGTTTGTACAGAGAATATAACGAGTTGTTGGTGATTGTCAATACGCGCGAACTCTGCCAGGTATTTGACAGTATCTGACAGTAGATACTAGCCAGATGATCTATGTGGAACAGTCGCGATGAGCCTGCACCACGCGCGTGTGACTTTGGCAGCCACAGACGTGCACAACATTGAACATAACATCGCTCCGTATGATGAGTACGGGAGACCAGCGGAGATATTTCGCGAGCTCACCCCTGGAGGACCCACCCACACGGTCCGACAGCGCGGACTTCGTTCAGGTTGAATTGGGGAGCACACTATAGCCACTGGCCGCCATACAATGAACCGGAGAGATACGCCCGAGGTCAGCTGGCAGGGTTAACGTTCGTGATAAACTATGAACATCGACGGGCGCGCCTTCCTGTGGTCAAACTTAACACGCCTTTTGTCTATGAGACCCCGGGAGGCACCGAAGGTCGGATAAGGGCGGCTTCTCGCGAGTTCTGTTTGGCATGAAGGGTGGCTATTGATTATATGCAGCGAAAAGCAGATAACACGTCGTTCGTATGACGCAGAGCGAGTATCGGGTGGAGAGTGTATGGATTGGAGAGGAGTGAGTAGTCCATGGATATGAAGATCAGAGGTGCGACCCTGTGTGCCCGAATAGCTCGCGAACGAACGCCTCCGAGTTCGGCGGCCGGCCGAGGAATTCCTGCAGATGCATGTCAATGCTTCTGCTTCCTGCAGGACGCTTGGTCAAAGCACGTTACCTTGAGCGAGTCGTCTTCCTCCCTGCTGCCGCCGGGCCGGAGGATCGCCTCGCGGTATTTGGCTCCGCGTACCGGGTCAAGCGGATTGGGCTTGAAGACCGTGGCGTACATGTCGGCCGCGAATACGAGCGAGTACGTGTAGCTAAGGCAGGTCCACCATTCATCAGCCGCGTAGTTGGTAACAACAGGGACAACTAACCCGTAGTAGCCTGCATCGTACCCTCCCGCTATGTGGTTGAACGAGCCCTGCCCCGCCGCGCGCTGCTTGAACTTGAATGTAGTAGTCGCCTCGCGTAGGTCATTCCACAGCGCGGTGTAGTCGGTCGATTCTGTTACCGGAAGCGATTGCATACGCAGTAATGTGCGTAGTAAGGCTGGTGCATACCTTTATCGGTGTGGACCTTGATGTCGTATTTCGCGAAGAAGACCTGGCGGAGGTTGAAGAGCCCTACATTGACGTACCGACTGTTCGGGCGGAACGTCAAAACGAGGCTCGGCTCGCTGTGATGCATCATACACACCTCTTGATTATCTTGTCAATGAGGTCACTCGGAAGGGGCTTTTTCGTCTCATGGTGACTCGACATCTTCTCCAGGACCGCGGGCTCGAAGCACCTGTGACAGACACATCAGACGGCCGCCCTCCCTGCACCGACACACCCACGCTGCCACTCACCAGTTCTCCAACATCTGAGAAGGCGCCTCCACGAAGTCCCTCGCCACCCTAGGGACGCAGCTAGTGTCAGCCACCGCCACATTACCACTATCACAACACCCGTCCAAGCTACGCACGCAGTGCCATGGAAACGCGCGAAGCGCGTCTTGCTGAGCAGCCCGTGGAAGACGTGGCCCATCTCGTGGAAGAACGTCACGACGTCGCTGTGCTGCATGAGCGCGGGCGCCGTCGGCGTCGGCTTCGCGAGGTTCGCGACCATCGCGGCGAGCGGGTACGAACGCGAGCCGTCGCGCTTTGTGTAGCCCGGGAGCAGCGGCCAGACCGCGGCATGGGAGTATTTCGCCTCTAGGTGAACGTGGTGGTCAGTGCGACGAAGACGGTGGGGGGCAAGCGCAGTGCGCACCTCGCGGGAAGAGGTCGAGGTAGCAGTAGCCGACGAAGCCAGACGAGTCCTTGGCGCCGTCTTCCCAAACCGCGAATTGCTGCACCTCTACGTACGCCGAATCGTGAGCATCAACACGCCCAGAGATGCCGCACGCACCAGGGTGCCACAGCTTCGCGCCCTTGACCTCGACGAACTGCACGCCGAGCAGCTTCTGGTATATCTCGAGGATCGCGGGGACGACCGTGCTGACGGGGAAGTGCTCCTTCACCTTCTGGTCGTCGAACTCGAGCTCGCGCTCGATCAGGCGGCGCGAGTAGTACCAGAAGTCGTGCATGTAGAGCTCGCCGTCGAACGGGTACCCGTGCGCGGCGTGCTCCTCCTGCTTGAGCGCGAGCAGCGTCGTGCGCTCGCGCGCGCCGATCGGGCGCAGCTTCTGCTCGAGGTCGTCGAGGAACTACGTGTGCAGGTCGGGTTACTTTGGTTTGCCGCAGCTCGGGAGAAGCGAGAGGGGGGGAGTGCGCACCTCGACGACGGTCTTCGCGTTCTTCGCCATCTTGACCTCGGTGACGTAGTCCGCCCAGGTCGCGTAGCCTAGCATGCCCGCGATCTTGCGGCGCAGACCGAGCATCTTGTCCAGCAGCGGCGCGTTGATCTCCAGCTTGCGGTCGTACGCCTCCAGCGCCAGTCGGCGCGTCTCCGGATTCTGCGCCATCCTGAACTGCACGGACGGTCAAGTAGATGCGTTGAATACGCCAGCAATCCGAGCTTACAATTGGGAAGATGTCCGGCGTCTTCATAGTAACGTCGTACACCTCCTTGCCTCCATCTGTGCGCTTTGTGTATCCAGAGATGACATCTGCAGGCATGCCCTTCAGATCCTCCAGGGTAAAGCTCACTGTGCTCTATCGTCGTCGTCAACATTCATGCAGCTTCGAAGTTAAGGAATGACTAACATTCTCCTCGTTGTAGTTTTTCTGTCATTCAAACATCTCAATACACGAGGGGTAGTGTACAATCGCGTAATGCTCACGCTAAATTCAAGAGACGTCTGGCTGAGCTCCTTCTTCAGCTTCATGAGCTCTGTCCGCTGAGCCTCCGGCAGCGCCAGTCCCGCCCGTTTTCCATCTAGCAGCATCTTGTCCACCAAACGCTGTTCTTCTGCATCGAGCTTCTTGCCGCTCGCTTTGATGTTCTTCTCGGCAGCTACCTTGGCCTGGAACACGTCTAGCCGCATGGACGCATCTACGCCGTAGTCACGGACGAGCACCTCGGCTTCGTTGGAAGCATCGCGGAGCTCCTTGGAGGTGGACACATTCTGGTAGAAGGACAGAGGTTCTACGACCTCGTCAAGCGCGGCTTCTGCCTCAGCCAGGGTGACCTGTGACGCTTCAATTACTGCCAGTGGGCATTACTAAGATCGGAGTAACGTACGAAAACCTATGTGAAGGAGAGTACACGTCAAATCCGGATGCACAGGCAAATGTTGGTGTTACTTGCAGAATCGAAGCTGCATTCCTCGGGCTTGAGAGCAGCCACCTTGTCAAGCGCGGCTTTGTCCTTCTCGATTGCTTCCTTCGTGAGCCTCAGAACATCGTCAGCGGAGTGGGTCCACGTCGGTGGCGGCTGGGGCGGGGTGAGGGAGGCCATAGCAGGGTTGGTGGTCTGGAAAGAGAACGCAGTGGAGTACAGCCTCGCGCGCAGGGGCGAGAGCGTGTTGCGGGATCGATGGAGATAGAGATCCCGGGGCGACGTGGCCCACGTTCTCGTGACGGACGGGGCACCTGGAGGGGTGTGCCTCGCGGGCAGACTGAGGCTGGGACTCGTAGTAGTGCTGCTCAGCTGGTGGGCATTTGGCAGGCTTCTTCGGCGTCCTGCGATCCACCTAGCTTGCTGTACCACTGCATATGAGCTGCGCATTTCCCAACCCTTGATCTCTCGAGTGCCAAAGACGCGGAGATAAGGGCAGCAAGCAGGACAGGAGGCCAAGACGAGACACAAGTGGGTCGCTCTCTACAGCCAGCAGTGCGGTGCGCAATGCGCATGCATATGCATGTCGGCTATTATGCTTCAGCGCTAACCGTGACATTTATGATCGACCCGCCGCCGGTTTTAAATCCGCGAATATGCCGAGTGGTACAGCCTGTTACATAACTGAAACGACTCAAACGAGACAACGCCCCTGCAGACTGGGATTAGCGTGTGGGGCGCATACATAATTTGCAATCTGAGATACATCGCCCAACCGCAATCTCAGGCTATGGCAAGCAAACGTGAGCAGCCTCGTTTTTTGTCACGGATGTGACAGATCGTGATCCGGATCTCGCAATCGTGATTTCGAATCTCGCGCCTGTGACCGCCTACGCGGCCATTTGACTATGCCGCATCAACATTGTCGTATTCCTTCGCTATCCCTGGTAGTGCACTGCTCTGCGTAGAGCACGCACACTAAATTTGAGACATTGGAAGCACGACAGCCAGCAATCGGCTCAAAAATGCGTTTGCGCACAGGAACGTATTAGGCGCCCGAGCGCCACACGAGCGCTTGCAACCATTCGGTCCCCTTTGGTCTCACCGCCGTGCCCGGTGCAACGAATGAGGAGCCGAANAACGCGACATGTTTACTGGCCTCATCGCTAACGCCTCGCTTGTGCATGCCGCAATTTTGTCAGCCGTTGCGACACCATCAACTAGTCTACATGTAATGCCTCGCTGCCTGGTACACATCTATGCGATAGTATGTTCTGTTGTCAGTGCGTGTCTGCCTGTGTAGCCCCGAATTTGAAGGTTTTGCATCATGCAGTCTGTATTCCCAATCCGGCACACATTGAGTATGGTTGTCGTATTAAGGGTATGATTCATCGACTCTTATGTGTCTGTCATATCAAGATGCCGTCGTCGAACCTGTTCTGGATGCATATACAGTTCCACACAATATTGAGATGCTCAGAATGGATATATATTCAACGTGCGGTGTATACATCAAATAGTACTACAAGTGACTCCAGCCGCGGACACAGCACACCCTCATCCTGTCCCACACCCCCGAGAAAATACTGTCAGTAAATACACTGCCAGTATACTAAATGACGAGAAAGCACTAGCAAATATTGAGTCAGGACTCAGCATGTGACATGCACATTGGTGTAGGTCCCCATGACAGTGACACAGGTTCTGGAAACTTGACGGAGATGTGGCTCCGACAACAGTGACGATTGGTATGTAGTGGCTTGCGAACGACTCGGAGCCGTTGAAGCACGGCGGTGAGACCAAAGGGGACCGAATGGTTGCAAGCGCTCGTGTGGCGCTCGGGCGCCTAATACGTTTCTGTGCGCAAACGCATTTTTGAGCCGATTGCTGGCTGTCGTGCTTCAAATGTCTCAAATTTAGTGTGCGTGCTCTACACAGAGCAGTGCACTACCAGGGATAGCGAAGGAATACGACAATGTTGATGCGGCATAGTCAAATGGCCGCGTAGGCGGTCACAGGCGCGAGATTCGAAATCACGATTGCGAGATCCGGATCACGATCTGTCACATCCGTGACAAAAAACGAGGTTTGCTTGCCATACGGGCTCTTGACGACTCTTCGCTTGATGCCGGACTTGGTGAGTCCCCCAATAGCTCCCAATAGCCTGATCGTTCTTTGTTTGATTCACTTCAAATTGTCTATAAAGTATGAGCCTTCGAAGCTGACTCTGTTTGAAGGAACGGTTGATGCCGGACTGAATTATGAGGGTTAGTATCGAATCATTGGACACCTTCTAAGCACTGACATGCGGGGGCCGAAAACGACAGGAAACAAACTTCAGTCAACTTTCAATACGCTCCACATGTCATGATTGATATTCGTAAATGACATGACACAGCTATCGAGCGTATAGCAAAGCACATTCAAGTGCGTGATCCAAAAAGCCAGACGAGGTTGATGCAAGATACAGAGGGGAGATATGTTGAACGAGGCTAGCATTTACTGCGCGTGCGATTGCTGTCGTGAGAGTGGATGCAAGAAGACTCAGCCTTGAACCGCATTGGACTAGACTGGATGTGTGCCGACGACGAACCTCGGGCGTAATCATTGCTGATCGAACTGCACAAGAAATCATTGCACATCAGCTGCGTCACATAAAGCCAATCCAGATACACTCACCACGACCTGCAGCGACGTCGGCCACGGCGTCACGGTGCCTGTCGCCGACATGTACATCGCGTTGTCCGTGTCGAACTGGTGCAGCGCGAAGCCTGCGCAGTAGCCCTGCGGGCCCGGCGCACGCCGGAGCCCGGGCAGCCGGAAGATGACACGCACGAGCTCGGGGAGCGTCTGCGCTACGAAGTCGACTCCTGGGCAGCCGTGGAAGCCCGCACCTTGAATGCTGTAAGAGCTCTTGGGCCGTGTCGGGTCGACGGTGGTAGGGTTCGGGAAGTCGTTCGGCTGGTCGGGCAAGGAAAGGCGTTTGTTAGGATCGGATGCTAAAGTGTGGGAAGAGAGGAGACATACGTTGAGATGCGCGTTCTTGAAGCTCCCGAACAAGAAGTCGCCCTTCTTCACCTGTATGTCCGCAAAGCCAGTGCCTTGGGGCACCACATCGTCCTGCACACATATGCGGAACAAGCCCCCAAACTGCGGGTTCAGGCGCATCGCCTCGCGCACATACCCGCGCACGCGCTCCAGCGCCTTGGCATCCCCGTCGGGCGCGCAACACGCCGTGATCAGCGCCGCGCGCTCCTCCGAGCGGTCCTCGCGCATGTAGAAGTCGACGACCTGCGCGGCCGCCTGTGCGAAGTTCACGGAGGAGCCGACGGCGAGCCCAATGACGCAGGCGATGAGCTCGTCGATGGGCCGCCCGGAGGACGCGAGGCGTGCGAGGAAGGGCGAGCACTCTTTCTGGGGCCCCAGAGCGTGAAGCTGCATGATGGATCAGCAAAGACGGCAAGAGGGGGTTTTTTTAAGCGGTGCAGGTGATACGCACGAGTGAGGGCGTGGCCTCCTGTATGCTCTGCTGGATGAGAGTGTTGATGATAGCGCCGACCTTCGCAGCGGCAGAGCGGAGCGTCCAGCCATTCTCGGGCGCGACGTTCTCGAAGACGCACATGAAGAGCACGGTGAACATCGTGTACACCTCCTGCTCGGTGAAGGCTCCGTGCGGGTTCGCCTTCGTCTTCAGTGAGATGCCGCACTGAGAGAGAAAAGACTTAGCAATGGGAAAAAGGACACAAGCGAATAAAGACGAACAAGCTTATCAGCGGCCCAATGGACGGAGACGAGGTTGATAACATCGCGAATGATATCGACGTACGTCCCATCGACGCCATCGTACTTGAACTGCTTCTCCTTGAGCAGCTGCTCGGTCATGTCCCTGTACCACTTCGTATAGCCGTTCATCGTCTCCATGTCAGGTACGAGCGCATGCCAACAGAACGCGCGATCCTTGTCGTGCTTCTCGCGCTCGTCAAACACAAGCATGAACCCGTATCCGCGCGTGAGCGCCTTCATGTCCTGCGTGTAGATCTGCACGAACTTCGTCGGGTCCGCAAAGACATGGCGGATGCCGGTGAGCGTGTTGAGCACCTTCGGCACCGGCTGCGCGACGGGGCGCTCGTACGCGTACCCGTCCGCGACGCCGAGCTTCGTGAGGTTCTTGCGCGTGACCTCGGGCGTGAAGAACGGGAAGAGCGCGTAGACCGAGTTCGCAGGGTAGTGCCGCGGGAGGTGGCGGAAGAGGAGCTTAGGCAGCGCCGCGCCGAACGCGCCGTTGTCCGGGTCGCGCACGCAGTCCTGGAAGCCCCAGCTCGTGAGCGCCTCGGGCGTGTAGTCCGTCGTGAAGAAGCGGTCCCCGCGCACAAGGTTGATCGCGTCCGCGAGGATCGCGCGCGTCATCGTGTACCCACAGCAGATGCCCGACCCGGGGCCCAGTGGCATGCAGTCCTCCGCCTGCAGACCTGGGTACAGCTCGAGGTTGTCGATGTGACCGTACAGCTGACGTGCCGCGGCGGCGATCCCAGGTGCGGTGGACCACTCCTCGAACGAGGCGAAGCGCTTCAGGCCGAGGAAGTCGCGGAATTCGTTCATCGTGCACACGCCCCATTTCCGGGCTTGCTCTATGCCCAGGATCTCGACTACTCGGAGGCAGGCGGGCGTCCCGCGCGCACGGTAAGCCCCCGCGACCTTCTCGGTCGAGTCGTGCAGGAGGTTGGCGAGGTCATCGTCGCTGAATGTTCCGTCTGCTTGGCGTTTGAGGCTAACAAAATAAGTCAGAAACTAAGATTTTACGGCTGGAGAGGCAAAAGCGTACTTCCCGAACGTCCTCTTGCGCGGGTCCGGCTCGGCCGTGCCGAACACGTCCTTCACAGCGTCCTTGAAGTCAGCCAGGTCGAGCTTATCGAGTGCCTTGCCCTTGAACACTTGACCCATCATGTTCTCCGTCCAGGTGATGTCCTGCTGCGCCGTCGTCGCATGCCAGCGGTACAGCACGTTGAACTCGACCGAGACGTGGTTGCCGAGCCCGCGAGTGACCAGGTCGCCCGGGGCGCTCGACTTCTTGATGATGTCGAAGGGGTTCATGCTCCACGTGCAGCCGTCGCGGGTGAGTCCGAGGAAGCCCGCGACGTAGTCGCCGAAGATGAGCGCCATGAAGTGCCCGCAGTTGACGAGCCGGGCGGTCTGGAAGATCTCCTCGTCCTGCCACTTGCGGTCGTCGGCGCTGAGCGAGGCCGGGTCGCTCCACTTCTTCTTCTCGTTGATGCTGAGAAGCATGTTGGCAATGTACTGAGTAGAGTGTCAGCTGAGAAGAAATTCTGCGGAGGGAAATCCTCACGTTGTGGTTACGGGAGAAAATGACGAGGAGAGCGCTAGCAGCGGGCGGGAGGAACTGGAGGCGGTCCTCGGCGAAGGTGTCGGGGTAGAGGAGACCGCGGCCTTTGGCCGTGTCGCGAACGGAGAGCTGCTCGTCTACATTGTTGCCATAGACGGGGGAGAGGTCGAGGTAGGAGGTCGTGTTGTTCTTGTTCCAGTCGCGCGGGTCGGTCCTGAACAGCGAGTGTGTGACGATGGAAGCGAAGGCGAACGTGAGCGAGGAGTTGCCGCCGGGATGTTGTTGGAACTAGTGACGCATTCATCAGATCAGGATCAGGATAATTCATCAGACAGACTCACGTCGCGCGCCTTGAGGAGGGTGTCAAAGACAAGACCCGGGTCGGGGAGCATGTTGGCTGGCATCGGGTGCTTGCCTTGCACGCTGCGCGCATATGGGCGCGCGGACTGGCCGAGACCGGGGATAGTGACGTTGTTGCAGCTGCCGTCCGGCTGCCTGAACCGATGGGAGTCGTCCATCAAGGTCGGGGGCGGGTGGATCAGTGTCTCGTAGAGAAGGGTAATGACCTTGTCGTTGAGACCATCCTGGATCTTACCGGGCGGGAGCCTGGTAATCGCTGCGAGAGCATCCGTGAAGACCCCCTTGCGGTCGTCGATTGCGTCTGGGTTCATGATCGCCTGAATTACTGCTTCTGGCGCGCGCGGGTCTGTGACGATAGGACCGCGCTCGAGGGCGCCCTGTATGTCGTCTGCGACGGTGTAGAAGCGGGAGTGCTGGCTAACGGTGCCAGTAGACGGGTCAGGCTTCTCGCCTGCTGCGAGGGCCTCGTAGTCGTAGGCGCCATCTGGAGCGAGCGGAAGAGGGCGGTGTGCCAAGCTGTGATCTCCGCGCCGTTCTGTTGAGGAGAGAGTTAGAAGGGAGGGAAGAGACGAGACGGAAAGACGTACGACGAGGAGGGACTGGGTGAGGTCGACGTTGAAAGGGAAGGTGCGAGGCATCTTTGTGAGATGGGGGGAACGACCGTTCGCTGGCCCGTTTTAAGTAGGAACTGGATGGATGGAATTGGTAAGGAAATTGTGGGATGATTGTTCGAATGGATGGAACTCGGGCGTCGCTTGCTACCGATCTATGCACGTACAGTATGAACACCTTCCCTTCCTGTGCCAGGACCAGCACGGGTGTGCTGGTCCATCGGAGGCATTCGTTACGCCAGAACGGTTCAATTTGTTTTAACGTCGACGTTGGCTGCAAACTTACGTAGAGACGATTGCCTTGTCCCCTACTAGCACGTGTTGATGTCACGGTCTTTCTCGTCGCATTTCTGTCCTCTCACTCACCA
Organism: Fomitopsis pinicola; assembly: GCA_001931775.1. Lineage (NCBI taxonomy): Eukaryota > Fungi > Basidiomycota > Agaricomycetes > Polyporales > Fomitopsidaceae > Fomitopsis > Fomitopsis pinicola. The sequence continues at coordinate 24,097 of MPVS01000129.1, read as the reverse complement.
TTCAATTCCAGCTTCTCACAAACTTTCTTTGTCTTCGAGCGTCCTTCGCTTGAGTGTTCTGAGCATCATGTCTGCAGCAATAGGAATCTTGGGGCCGCGCCCAGGTAAACTGTGACAGCACTGGCATGCTCACCACTATCAGTGGACCAGTGATGCAACTTTTTCGATGTTCCCTTCCTCCTGCACGAACCACTCACCAGACTGCCTTGGAGAAGTTTGCTCAGTATGACGGATGGGCATCCAAGGCTCCTCTGTGAATTCTTCTGGGCTTCTTAGGTGGTAGAGAGAGGATACTGAAAGGGAGTTAGCACTGGAACAGTAATGCAACTTTCCTCCGCAGGTCGTCACGGCCGCTGTCACGATGCCGGGGCTGCCATGGTTCAAAGTCTGCCGTGCCGAGAGCGGCCAGTGGCTGGCCTAGAAGTGCAACTCGCGATCAGGACGACTCGGAGAACCGCGGGCCGAGCGCACAGTGGCTGTTTGTCATGCCTTAGCCACCATTTTCTCGATTCACTCTCTCTCGAGGGCCATGCAGCTCTTGGAACACGTTGGAAAAAAACCTGGTAAACATAGCTGAGGTATATCTCAACTCCCCACAAGGTTCTTGAGACCTGCAAATGCATAGTTCATTCAGCTGAGGCCAACCGAGTTCGGAATGAGTGCATAATACAGCTGCACGATTTGTCTCGACATACACACTGCGATTATCACCCAGAAATCAAACAGTATACAATGATGTGCTTCTATCTGAAATGTGTAAAAGCTGCAGAATCTTTGGAGGGGAGGATCAGCATTGAGTTGAATAGTTGCATTACTGTCCCAAATTATTACAGTACTGGGCCACTGATAGTACTGTTCCAGTGCTAACTCCCTTTTGGTATCCTCTCTCTACCACCTAAGAGGCCCAGAAAAATCCACAGAGGAGCCTTGAATGCCCGTCCGTCATACTGAGCAAACTCCGAGGCAGTCCGGTGAGTGGTTTGTGCAGGAGGAAGGGAACATTGAAAAAGTTGCATTACTGGTCCACTGATACTTAGTATGTACATCATGATGCAGGACACTGCCAGTGAGCGCTGAGCGCTGAGCGCTGAGTACTGAGTGCTGAGCCCCAGTGAGAATCGACAATTTACCTAATTATTGCATATACTGCCGGATATTGAGTGACAGCTGTTCAACTCGACACCTATCCGGTTATATTGCCGTCTATGTAACAGCGTGCTTTGTTTGATCCAAATCGCCAAAATTACGAACCAAACCGTGAGCCTCCTCCTCCTACTACTACTACTACTACTACTACTACCAGTGTGGTAGCCGGACTATGAGCAGGTGCCCCTAGCGTCCTCGCTCTCCTCATCCCTACCGTGACGTACTGATTTTTACGCCGCCGCCGCCTTCTTTGTTCCTGCCTACGCCGCCGCCGCCTTGTTCCTGTCTACGTCGCCGCCGCCTTCCTTGTCACACTCTGTCACCATGCTGACCTCGATGTCGATCTTTTCGTAGCTCTCCACCTGCGGTTCCCAAGCAGTGGCCGTTGCACGGCGACCGCGCGCGCACCCACACCCCTTACTACCCTCCCAACACACTGGTGTACGCAGGGGACAATCCCGGCTTGGGCCCTGCGTAGAAGACACCGGAGTGCCGGATATGGACCATGGACATGTTTTTCTTTTATTTCTTGCCTCTCTACCTCTACTGTACATAGGATCCGACCAGCGACCAACTATAATCGCGCATACTGAGACCCACACCTATAGAACGTACTGTTACCCCTCCATTACTACATAGATATACATCCACCCTAGTACATACATAGAGTCGACAGGGGTGCCCCCGCCCGCAAGGCGGACGGAGGCGGACGGGCGCCCACCGTGTCTTAGCACCATTAGAGTTTGCTTGTTGCGGCATATAAATGCAGAGTTCATCATCAACATCATCACCTGCGGTTCCCACACTAGCCCATCAGATACGCCGGGCGAACGGTACCGTTCAACCGGCCTTGGTTCTCAACCTTTCGCGGACCCGCCGATAAACCAACGATAAACAGCCCGCCAAAGTTCGCACTTATGTACTGACAGAAGAAAGTATGAGCATGCTGAGCTATGATAGTAGTGGGGGTATGCAAGGATCTGCAAGGATGCTGATCCTGAGTGATATGGACAACTCTACATGTATCGTAGATACGGAGTCTAAACACGTGGAATAAAATAAAATAAAATAAAAAAGATGCTGATCCTGAGCAACCCTTTCCGCACCACGCGAGCGTTCCAAATCGGGACGCGAGTAAGGGCAAATCGAGATCTTCATCTGAGATCCGATCGCCCGTAGTCAAGATTTCGTGCAAGCGCCCGCTCAACAGGCTGAGGCAACCTATTACCTCTCGAGCCTCACAGACTCGGGCGCAGCGTTTGTGCATCTGTGCCGGCTCCTAGAACAACATCTTTCATGCTTCACTGGTTGGGACTCTCAAATCCTTTCCCGCTCCCACAACACCCGTTCCGCCGCCTCGCTTGCTATGCCTGTGGACAGAACTCGACAGAGGTACAACGCCAAAGCCCGTCAATCGACAGTCGGTGGCTCATCACATAAGAGGAAAGGAAAACGAAAGCCACAGGAGCCGTTGAGTCATAGTGACTCGCAACTGGATCCCAATGCCGAGATTGTCGTTCCGAAGAGTGAGGAGCAGAAGGAGCAGGACCGAAGGGAGAAGCTGAGGCAAGAGGTACGCCGGAAACGGATTTTCAAGACACAATCTGATTCTGCGTTCAGCTTCTAGCACAACAGAACTCGAAGGCGACTAGCAAGAAGAAAAAGAGGCTCGAAAAGTACATAGTAAGCATTGCACACTATATGCACTCCGACAAGCCCTCACATCGTCGTTCGGCATAACAGGACAAAAAGCTGAAGCAAGAAGAACGCGTGGAGCTGTTTGAGAAACTCACGTAAGTCGCGCCTCGTCGGTCATCACCCTGCGAACTCACGAGTCGCCCAAGGAAGAGCCAGGCCCAGCTCTCGGCTGCTCTGCAGTTACAGTCTTCCGCTACTCTCGGCACGGGCAAGGCATCCACGCACAAAGACATCATGGACAGACAAGAGGACAAGGAGGTGCGACGGGCGATAGATGGCACCGTACGCAACGGCAAGCGAAGACGAGGGCAAGCGTCGGATGTTCCATTGCATGACGGCGACGAGTCTGAGTCTGAAGGAGAGGGTGACATGTTGGTGGATGCCAGAACGGACCGAGAGCCCACGGGTGACGAGGTTGGCAGCTCTAGGGCGAACCCCGTTGTCATCATCGACGCTGGGTTCTCGACGGCGACGTTGCAACCAAAGGAGGACTCCACACCCGTCGCGGCCCCAGTCGCACAAGTCGGCTCTGCGTTGAAGCGGAACGCAGACGGGTCAGTTGCCGCGCCGAAGATAGCGAAGCGGAGGCCCAAAGGCTCGAAGGTGCTCATTCAATACCGGATTGTTTGCACTGGCGTTCACTGACATGCTGCACTAAAGACTGCGTTCGCGTCCTGGAAGACGAAAGCCAATGTACTGCAGGCCGAGGAAGATGGCTCGGACACCTCGTTCGACAGCTCTGACTCTGCATACGATACCGACGAGAGCGATAATAGCGCAGACGCACACAACAAACTCGAAGCAGAGGACGGCGAGATGTCAGAGTGGTCGGGCATACACGGCTCTTCAGAGTCTTCGGACTCGGAGGGAGATGATCCTGAAGACGATCCATCCGAGCAGAGCGGTGAAGAGGACGGGCCAGTTCCTGCCAGCCCTTCACGTCAAGCTGAAAGCAAGCCTGCTAAGCGGAAATTGGGCTTCAAAGAATGGGCCTTGCAGCAGCTCAGCAGCGCGAAAGGTTACGTCGCACCAGTGCCCAGTTTAACCGAGTCTACCGGCGTACCAGTCGCCACAGACACTCCTCCGCCAGCCAAGAAGCGCAAAACCGAGCCATCGCCGACGGACGGCCTCCTCCACGGGCCCCTTGGTGAAGACCTCCAGCTCCCCGCGACCTCCTTCGCCCAGGCCGTCCAGCAGTCGGCCGAGGCAGCGAAAGAGGGGGGGCGCGTGCTCCCGCGGAAGGTCGTGGAGGTGCAGCGCACGCCGGAGGTGCAGGAGAGCAGGCTCATGCTCCCGATCGTGGCGGAGGAGCAGCCGATCATGGAGGCGATCCTGCTGAACAGCGTTGTCGTGATCTGTGGCGAGACGGGGAGCGGGAAGACGACGCAGGTGCCGCAGTTCTTGTATGAGGCTGGGCTTGGGTCGCCAGGGAGGGGTACGTTTACACGCTTGGAGGTCGTGAAGAAGGAGCTGACGCGACCCTTGGTCCACGTTTACTATAGACAACCCCGGTATGATAGGTGTCACGCAGCCTCGTCGGGTTGCCGCGATTTCCATGGCGTCGCGCGTCGCGCAGGAGCTCTCACTCCCTCCGTCTCGCGTGTCGTACCAGATCCGGTATGATGCGACCGTCGCTCCGACCACGTCGATCAAGTTCATGACGGACGGTGTCCTCCTGCGCGAGCTCGCCACGGACTTCCTGCTCACGAAGTACTCTGTCGTCATCATCGACGAGGCCCACGAGCGCAGCATGAACACAGATATCCTCATCGGTGTCCTCAGTCGCGTCGTGAAGCTGCGAGATGAGATGTGGAGAGAAGGGAAGGACGGTGCCAAGGTATATTATCCTCTATCCACGCGTCCCGCGTACACCCCGCCCTGCTCACTCCTTCACTCGTTGTAGCCCCTCCGGCTCATCATCATGTCCGCAACCCTCCGCGTATCGGACTTCGCAGAGAATAAGACCCTCTTCGCGACGCCCCCGCCGATCATCCACATCCCCGCGCGTCAGCACCCCGTCACGGTGCACTTCAGCAGGCGCACTGCGTCGGACTACGTCTCGGAGGCAGTCAAGAAGGCCAGCAAGATCCATGCGCGGCTCCCACCGGGCGGGATCCTCATCTTCCTGACAGGGCAGAACGAGATTACCGGGGTGTGTAGGAAGCTGGAGGCGCGGTATGGCGCGAAGGCGCTGGAAGAAAGGAGGAAGATGAGGGCCGCGAAGGCGCGGCCTTCGGAACGTGAGGTCAGGGAGGATGCGAAGACCGCAAGTGTGGCACCCGCTCAAGGTAGGTTTTTCTGCCGCTGCCGGCCCGTGGTAGGACTTACAATCATGACGTCCCGTAGCCGACGTGGAGGCAGAAGACCTCGACTTGGGTGAGCAAGAAGCCCTGGCACTTGACGTTGATGGTGAAGACGGTGCAATCCACGACGACCCAGAGGCCCTCGAGAGCGACGATGAAGAAGACGCGCAACTAGGCATCGACATAGATGAGTCGGATGGTATGTTGCGTCTCATCTGCTGTGAAAGGCAGACGTGTTGATTATATGTTGAGTTCCCATGCACATCGTCCCGCTATATGCGCTGCTCCCGAGCGAAAAGCAGATGCAGGTGTTCAAGCCCCCGCCTCCTGGGCATCGACTGGTCGTCATCTCCACGAACGTCGCCGAAACTTCACTGACCATCCCTGACATCCGATACGTCGTGGACAGCGGACGCGCGAAAGAGGTAGGGCTCGAAGCCTTCTCGCCGTAGCCATCTACTCATGTCAGATTCCAGCGCCGGTACGACGTCGCTAACGGTGTACAAGCGTTCCAGGTCAGCTGGATCTCAAAGGCATCCGCCGCCCAGCGGGCGGGCCGCGCCGGCAGAACAGGCCCTGGGCACTGCTACCGCCTCTACTCCTCGGCGCTGTACGAACACTACTTCGAGCAGTTCGCGAAGCCGGAGATCCTTCGTGTGCCCATCGAAGGCGTGGTGCTTCAAATGAAGAGCATGAACATCGACACAGTCGTCAACTTCCCATTCCCGACGTCACCAGATCGGATGAGCTTGCGCAAGGCGGAGACTATCTTGGTCCATCTGGGCGCCCTGGCTCCCCCTGCGGGGGGACAGATGGTTCTCGGTGGGACGATCACTGACATTGGCAAAGCGATGTCGCTGTTCCCGCTTTCGCCTCGCTATTCAAGGATGCTGGTCAGTGGGAGGCAGCACGGCTGCCTTCCCTACGTGATCACCGTCGTATCCATCCTCTCTGTCGGTGACCCTTTCCTTCGTGAGGAGGTTGTGGGGAATGCAGAAGATGGGAAGTCCGGCGATGATGAGCCGGAGAATTTGGCGCACCTCAGCAGTGAGGCCGTGAAAGCGAAGGAAGCTCGACGCTTGAAGAGGCGAGCCTACTTCCAATCACAACAGGTAGTGCAGAGTCTGCCTTGCTTCTGTTTTGCCAGCTCATGACTACTGCAGACCCACGCATCTCTCGGCAACTCGACTAGCGATGTCTTCAAGATGCTATCGGTCATTGGTGCGTATGAGTACGCTGGTGGTGGCCACTCGTTTTGCGTAGATCACTTCGTCAGACCGAAGGTAAGTAAGTGTTTATCGAGGCCCGTGAGCATGAATTTTGAGCCCCTGCGCAGGCCATGGAGGAGATTCACAAACTGCGGGCTCAGATCAGCAGCATCGTTCAAACGAACTTCCCCGATCTCGAGACTGGGTTTGTAGCGAATTTGAAGCCTCCGAACGCCCTCCAGGTAGGCAGTGATTCGGCGCTCACTTTGCCACGAGCTAATGGCGCGCGCAGTTGAAAGTCCTTCGGCAGCTCCTTACCGCTGGGTTCATTGACCACATCGCCGTCCGCAAGGACCTAGTAGAGAAGGGCTCCGCTTCCGGGGACAAGTTCACTACATCGAAGGGTGTTCCTTACCTAGCCATGGGCATTCCTGACGACGTCTATATCCACCCATCTTCGGTGCTTTTCAACCACCCGCCGCCAGACTATGTCGTCTACCTCGAGGTTGTCCGGACGAGTCGCATTTGGATGAAAGGTCTGTTGCTACTATCGAAATCTCGCCATCTTTAATTGAAGCCCGGTAGGTCTCACGGTCGTGAATGCTGTTTGGCTATCCAGCCTGGGCAAGTCCCTCTGTACCTTCTCCAAGCCAACCAAGACGAAAGACGGACGGGCTGTCGTTATTCCGCACTTCGGACCTGCAGGCTGGGAATTACCTCCTATCGAGCCACATGAGTAATATGAGTAATGTTGTCATTAGTAGTCATGGTACGATCATAATGCTTGTATATACAGATGGGACTGGGAAATATGCAACAACGATAGCAGTTATAAGTTACTATTGCATGCCAAATGACGATCTATGCATTGTTCAATTAGGTGGTAGGAGATTGATGCAAGACAGCGATGAACAAATGAGTTGTGCGTTGTTCTGTCATGGTGGGGCGCGCTGTCGTGATTTGAGCATCGCCAGAGGTGAATATTCAACATTGGAAGCCTACCTTATTTTTAGGTATGAACAAAGATGGTGCGGTTTTTGGTCGTTTTTTCGGGGGTGGTTTCGAGGGCGCCTGCGCACCGTTCGACGTCCCGACGGGCACTTTTGCGACGGCGGCATCATCCATCTCTACCGGAGCGGCTCGCTTCAGGTTCGGTTTCTGTCCCGTCAGTTCGACCGTACCGTTGGACGAGGGGACAATGTCTGGAGCAGCAGCAGCAGCTCCCACGCCTTTGCCAGCAGACTTCATCGCGCGAGGGGTGAGCAAGGTGTCAGGAACCACGGGCGGTGATGTCTCTACAGGGTGGACTTTGGTCTGCATCTTTGGCATCTTCGTAGAAGATTGAGGCTTCTTCGCCTTCGTCGGCGCTGTGAAGTAAGAGACATCCACCTGCGTGCGCTCGGTAAGGTGACTGACGGATTGCATGCATAAGAACTCACGTCGGTCAAGCGGTTTCTCTCTCGTGCATCCACTACAATACTGCGCCATACATCATCACTTCGCTCCAATGTCGCTGCGTTCCCAAGGACAAAGATAGAGGACTTCGCACGTGTCAATGCGACGTTCATCCGCCTGATGTCTATCAAGGTTTGCACTCTTGGTTAGCTGGAATGCTGCATCCATAGAACCATCCTTACCCCTCAAGAATCCTACGCTCTGCACACCCGGCCCCGCACGAACGCACGACAATATCACAATATCCTTCTCTTGACCCTGGAAACCATCGACAGTGTTGAAGTCCACAAGACTGGTGATGTCAGGGCCAAACTTCTCTTCAAAGGCGCGCCGTATGGCTACGATCTGGCCCCGATACATGGATATGATTCCGATCTTTGAGTCGAAGTCGAAGGAGGTGAACTCTCGTCGAAGGCGATTGAAAAGTGCAGCAGCAATATTGATTTCCCCGCGATTGACGTAGGAATGACCCGCTCCAGTTTCCTCCCGGCCTCCTGGAACGTTGAAAAATCGGTACGTCCCGAACTTTTCGTGCAAATGCCAAGGTCGTCTTGTCTTCGTCACCATGTCTGGACCATCCTGAAGACGGCCATCGTAGAAGAGACGGCTAGGGACTTGACTGATGTCTGGGTGCATACGATATTGTATGCTAATCGTATGGTCAGCAAACCGCTGAACCCAATGTATTGTGAGGCATTACCTCAGAAGGTGCACAGCATCTGGCCGCTGCCTCTGTAATCGCACAAATAATGATTGATCATAACCAAGGCCGCATGCCTAGATCGCAGTTATGAGTACAATATTGGATCTGGCGAGAGGTCACTTGCCTCCTGCGACTTCACAGTTGGGGGCAACTGTTGTGGATCTTTCCACCCAATGAGCAGCGTCGGAACAGGAATCATCGTAAAGCTTACCTCCGACCATGACACAACGTTGACAATTGTACTTGAGTGGGATGAATGAACTCAACTCGATGGCCTGAGCAGCTTCATCGATGACGACCAGTTCGAAATCAAGCTGTTCTAGGTATTCGTATGCAGAGCCAGAGAGCGTGCTGCAGATGACATCGGCGTCATGGAGCACCTCTGACCGAAACCGTCGTCGAGTAGCGTCCATCGTGCGCGAGTCGGATTTCTGCTGATCTCGTAACTTGTCAATCTGATGAGTGAGGGTGCTCTTCTCCTTGTTCAGCTTCTTTATACCCTCTTCCAAAGCAAACGTCTTCGCCGTGTTGTCATGGATCTGCGAGAGCTCGTCGAACTTCTGCTGTCGTGTCTTCTTCAAATTCTCGAGGTCTGTACGCAGTCGCGCGATTTCTCCTCCGGCATTCTTGGGATTGTTGAGCTGAGGATTCGCGTTCATCTTCTGTTCGATGAGATACTCGAGGGAGACATCCCTGACGCTTGCATTCATGGCCTTGACGTTACCGAGCCTGACCACCTTCGGAAGACTGTTTTGACGCCCCGCGCCGGAGACACCCTCCTTGAGACGATAGGCAATCTCGTCGATGGCAGCGTTACTAGGTGCACACAAGAGGATCTTCTTGGCCGGTTCTTTGTCTGCTGGACCAGCACTGCGATGAGTTGAGATCTGAGTACCTGGCTTGGGCCGTCTGGACAGGAACGCATGGACGAGACCGCATATGGTAGACGTCTTTCCCGTGCCCGGAGGTCTGTCACGTTGCTCAGTTGTAATACAATGCACTACTCAGCCAAGACTTACCCTTGGATCAACGCAAAGCCGTCCGCCGTAAGCGAGTAGAGTATGGCTTTAGCCTGCGGTTCATTGACATTGTATACCGTCATCGTCCTTTGAACTTCTCTTGAGTCCGGTACTGTAGGTCTGTTCAACTTAGCGCTCAATATAGTGCCGCAGAGATCGTAGTACGGCAACGACATCAGCGCCGCATATTCTCGATAGAGGGTGGTGAGGCTGCGTGCTATCAGCTTAGCTGCATCGATCGATATAACAGGGACTGACCTCAGCACTTTGCCCAGTGACCAGACAGAGCCGGGTTGCAATCCAGGATCACTACCCCGCGCGCAGCAACGGACAGTGGCTTGGATGCCGAAGGACGAACCCTTGTAGTTCTGTACCTTAGCAAGCACGCCCTTCTTTCCCTGCGGTTGGCGTAATAGTACTACATCCGTATCGCCGAGGCTCCAGTCCTTGCTGACGCTGCCGACGAAGGAAACGTCGATGTCCAGCCAGTCATCGACAAACTGCCGATTCGCGAGACGGACATCATACGTCTCCAGTGAGCCCTCTTTCGACTCACTGAGTTGTGTCCAACACTCCAGTAGAAACATTGGCTCGAAAATGCGGCGGAAGTGTTCAGGGTCCGAAAACGTAGGCGGAACGCGTTCCAGCTTGAGCGACTGACCAGGGGGAGAGGGGCCATTGAAGTCATAGTCCCACGAGAGCAGCGTCCTATGCAGTCCCGACATGTCCGGCTTCAGTCGTAGCTGCGTACGCCGGGCATCCTCGCGTTTGGCCATGCGCTCTAACGCCGGGTTTCGTACTTTGGTTGGCAGATCCAGCATCATGACTTGTCTACGCTCCGCAGGCTTCTTGATGACGGGCGTACGCTGCAGTTTAGACAGAGAAGCCAGACCTTCCTCACCCTCTTCGTCGCTCTCCTCGCTATCTGCCTCAGTCGTCGGCTCTGAACTTGCTTGAGGAACCGCCGACTTGGTGATAACAGGCGTACGGAGGGGTAAACCTGTCTTGACAGACGGTATAATCTGCGCACTTGTTCTGCGAGAGAGCTGGGGGACCGCTGTAGGGGCAGCGTTCAATTTCTTCCGGTCCTCGGCTGAAAAATAGCTCGAGATAGAGGGCCGTTTGGACTGCCGATCATCAGCACGTATCACGAGCTTCCCCTTGTCTTTGGATGGTACAGACAACTTCGCTTCCTTCTTCTTCTGCTCTAGAGAAGTGAACCTAGTCTCTGGGGGGTCCTTCCGTGACTCGGCAGGCTTGTAGGAAACGATCTGTACTTCGTCGTCTTCGTCGAAGCTGCTGATAATATCCTGGAGCCGCGCAAGGCGGGAAGAATCGAGACGGGTCTCGGGACGCTTGCTATCCTTCTGTCGCGCATCGTCAACGTGCTTTTGCAGCTTTTGCAATGCCTCGGGCTTCGGGGGGATGCCGGTCTCCCTGAAGCACGACAATAACGTCTCCAGCAAAGCGAAGGACTGATGCAGCAGCTCCTCATCCGTCAGGCGGAGCCATCGGGTGAGCTCGAACAACACCGTCTGTAGGTCGTCCACCATCCTCCTCCCTACCCGCGACATCTTCCCACTGACGGCGGTTTGTCCTGAGTGGACGAGAGACGCGGATTCGATGACTCTGCGCTGAGCAAGCATATCGCGTCCGAAGATGAGAGCGTCCCGCATCCATAGCACCATCTCAGCATTCTCGAAGTACACCGCCCACTTCGGCGTCTTCGCAAAGATCACAGAAAGAGCCTGCGTCATCATGTTCCACCACTTCGGCAGCAGTGTAGGGACGTCTGCGCCTGCGCCTTTCGTGAGAAGGTCGCACTTCAAGAGTAGGCCATCCGGACTGGAGCACAAGACGTCTATGACATCTGTCAGGCAGCGCGCGAGTGCTTTGGAGAGGCTGCACGCTTCCGGTACCGTGGGAGCGTATTGAATGAATGTCTCGAGGGAATGCATGACGCCAGCGAAGGTGGGGGTCGGCACTTTCTCCAACAGGGCGCGGAAGCAGTCCGAACGAACCTCGACGTCGAAAGCGAGCCCGGCAAGTGACTGCGCACTCTCTTGAAGCACCTCGACGGGAGAAAGCATGAGGATGGTGACGTTCTTGGCTACATCTGAACGGCGTAAGAGCTCTGCAATGACGGAGGGGAGGCTGAGGTCGAGATATCGTGTGACGGCGTCCCCAGAACCAGTCCGCATGATACCGAAAGCGCGATTAACGCTACTGAGGAGAGTCTTCAGAGACCCGGCATCCGGAGACCGAGCGATACGGTCGGCAAACGCAGCCTCCTTGAGATCGTCCATATGTGCGATGTTTGAGAGTACGGTCAACATCATGGCCATGGCGTCTGTGTCACCTGGCTGTATGCTGTTGTACATGCCCTTCCAGAGCTGCTCCCGCAGGGTCACGGGCGTTGACAATGTTTCGGTCGTCGTCCCATGTAAATAGGAGATGGCAGAGCTGATAGTCTTGATATCCTCCATGAGAGCCACGTTCAGGAGCTTGCGCATGAAGGCGCGAGCCTCCGTCCAGGCATCTCCTGCGAATGCCTTCGTGAAAGAGATGGCCACGAAGGTGCTGCTGTGCACATCCATGATCTCCCACACCAGGCTCGATGGAACCACGGATTTGCCTTTCTCAGTTTGAGTCAGCACTGCTTTGATAATCTAAGGTCGAAAGTCATCAGCTCTGCGCCGCGACCGTCTCTAAATACAGGCCCACCTTCGCAGCGGTGCTGACAGCCACAGGTCGTATTACCTGAAAGCGTTGGTGTTGCAGCTCCTCGCACAGGAAGTGGATGACGATGGGGAGGACATCTCTACATATCGCCGAGTTCCCTATACTCTTCATGTAGCTCTCAACCCAGCTGAGCACCCATATGTCCCTACGTGTGTCAGCGAGACTCTGTAGCATCTCGAGATATCGCACGTTGTCCTTAATAGAGCTGAAGATGACTTGAGGGAACTCCGTGCCCTCATCTTCCCAGACACTCGGGCCGATCCGGGAGAGGATGAGAAGGAACGCTCTCAGTACGTCCACAAAATCTGTAGAACCATTGAGCCCAAGTAGTACACATGGAGTGATGAGGAGATGATCAGCCAAGAGCAACAAAGAGAAAGTAGCGACTGACTGCTCCCCGTGTCATGTAGATGACTCGTAACAACGCGTCTGATATCGACATCGAGGGATTTTGTCGGGCGAAGGTACTCGCTTGGCACGTATCGCAGGACGACAGAGTACCCTGACCAAAGAATAGTGGAATCTTGGCTGAAGGTAAAACCGATGCCTGTAGCATCGCTGCCCCCGGCTTGATTCGAAACGACAGACGTGATCGTCCTGAGAACGGCACGGTGGATCTGCAGAAATCGATCAGCTGGCATGGCTGCGGCTTTACACGACCCGAGCTGCTCCAAGGCCCACTTGCGGATGTCCTCGCGCTCGTCTACTACGAGGTAGAATAAGCACGGTGGAGGATAATCCGTAGGCCAGCTTGTGATGATCTGTTCCGGGAGGCCGTAATGCACGATCTTGGATATCCGCGGGTCCCGTAGGATATAAGGGTTGGAAAACATATGATACGCGATGGCGGGCGGAGCAATGGATAGAGCATGCGAGTCGGCCCCTACAGAGGGTGAGGTGATGCCCGCGTCCGCCAGACCCGCAATGACTGCTTCGAGCTCCCAGTTACTGAGACTGTCGTAGAACGACCTGAGAACAGAGTCATTGAAGGCTCCGAAGTAGCTACGGCATATCGTCAGATTGTTTAGTAGTATACATGAGGAACACAGGGACTCACGTATGCCGGGAGGTCTCTTTCGCCTCCTGAAACCCTCTCACGCACGCACAACATCCCGCAAGGCATTTCCGGAGGTACCTTCTCCACGCCTTCACTCGGTCACTATCGTAAGCGTGGAGGCGAATGAGGAATGTCGCGGCCTCTCTCGTGATGACATCTGCGCGTGAACAGAACCAATGTTCATGGAGTGTTGAGCTGTCTGCAGTTGCTTTGGAAATAGGACCAATGAGGTAATTTGTAAGGCTCGTTAAGACTGGATCCGATGGTGCGGCAACAGGTGCAACGCGGAGATCCTTCAACAGTGCCTCGATCGGTAGGTCTTGCGCGTGTTTTGCCAGGGGTGCCATACAGGGTGGACTCCAAAGCCAGTACACGCTACAACTATCCTCCCGTTGCTGAGAATCTGCTTGGGGCTCGCGACGCGTACAAGTAGGTAGTGTTGGCCGCCGGAGATTTGCTCAAGGCGAACGAGTCGTTTATCAGGGTCACAGAAGAAGATGCCCAAGTAAAAGCCCCGGGTCGCACAATTAGCGAGGAAGGAGCAAGTGGGTATAAAGAGTAGACGTCGCCTCGGCAGACGTTGCGGCGAGGACAAAGGTGGGGGCGGATGTGCACGAGCGTTTAACTTCGAGTCGCGTCCGACGCGTTCAAGCGCCCGCTCCTCATACGCGCGCGTCACATGTGTCACAGTCACACGCCACTCCTCGAGGACACCATCATGGACCCACAAAACTTGGACTATATCAATCAGCTCCTAGACAAGGATGTCGAGCTCAGAGAAGTATCTCACCGTCAGCTTCTTGAGTAAAAATTTCCTCAAAGCACTCGGTTACCCAGAAAATCAAGGACCAAGTGACCGACTTCGATAAGAAGACCCGGACACTCACCGGCTTACTCAACAGGATCCATTCAACGCCTCCCAATCAAGGTGAGTCCGCTGAGAGGCATATGAGTCGATTTGCCTCACTCACCTGGGGTAGTACCGGAGCTTATCGCTACAGTTACCCCTGTCTTGGACAGCTGCAAGGAGACCACTGCAGCATTGGCCGAATTGATTCCACCGAACCAATTCTGGCGATGGAAAGACATGTGGTCTGTGTCGTTGCGGAACGCAGTATTTGCAGCGGTACTCGTAGAGTACCTTCGAAGTGGTGGCCTGCTTCCCTTGCCACAGGCAGCAGAGGCACTGGGAAGTACGTGATACAGTCCGAAGGCTGGTTCGGTGTTCGTTCATGTGCTTCGCTTGTCCAGTCAAAGATGAGTGGCAGGACAGGCTCACTCTCAGCGCAGAAGATTATCTACATGCTCTCATCTCCATGGTCAACGAGCTGGTAAGCGCATGATACTCGTCACAGCTCAGGACTGAACCTCCTGTTCTCAGTCCCGCCTAGCCGTCAATTCGGTTACCATGGGAGACTACGAGCAGCCTCTCAAAATCTCTACCTTTGTGAAGGATTTATTTGCCGGGTTCGCTCTGGTGTGTTTTGATGGTCGTGCGCGCTGGTTCCCGGTGTGACTTGACGTCGTCATTGATAGCTGAATCTCAAAAACGATACGTTGCGCCGAAGGTATGACAGCTTGAAGTATGATATCAAAAAGATAGAAGAAGGTGAGCAGGCGTAGCCGCGTCTACACCCTTACATAGTCAAGATCTCATCCCTGCCTTAGTTGTATACGATGTGTCATTAAGGAAACTTGCACCTGCTCAGTCTGAGCAGGCATAGAAAGTCTGAGATTTCTTGTACTACATTGTTCTGTACGCACCGCATGGACTCGTGTCTTTCTATGGTACAAATCATTATTCAACCAGCGCTCGCTATGTATGGCGGTTTGAATTGTCTATCGGGGTGACTCACTTCCTGTCCCGAGCCAAAAGAACAAGAGTAGACTACGGTGGCTGAGATCTGGCTTAGATCTGGCTGCGTGATCGTAACTCAGATCTGAATCAGCGCGTCCACCAAGGAACGCCGGTTTACTTCCGACTCTCACTTAACCTTGTAATTGACTCATCGCTCAACCTCGACAGTAGAGGTCGGGAAATGTCTGTTCGAAGAGGATCATCGAAGCGACCGGCGTCATCTGAAGGTTATTATGTGTTTTATATGTCCCCTTGAGCGGAGCCTCACCTGACATTGGCCACAGAGATTGAATTCTGGTCTCATGCCGCGTCCTCGTTGTCCTCGATTTCATCGACGATGTACAACGAGCCCGCTAACGGCGACCACATCGGAAGAGTTAACCGATTGCTCTTGGCGTGGCCTACCGACGATAATTTACCAGGAGACGGTTATGAAAGTGTACGGTCAACGTACAAGAAACTCGCCGCTGGGTTGAACGAAATCAAATCTACTGCAGAGAGAGACGTAGAGTGCGCAGCGGGCCACAGCACTTATTTGGAATGCTAAAACCATATCAGGGCCATTGACAAAGCGATTGAGCAGCTCGATGTACTCATCGCACTCCGCAAGGCACCTGAACCTGCCCCTCAACAAGGCGAGAAAATACACTACATGGATGTGGCCGGTGCTGACAGTCTCATAGAAAAGCGTAATAAGCGACCCAGACCTCACTCACCCGCGTCTTCTGCGCCTGCTATGCAGGGACCGACTCCAACGGTCCGCAGCGTCACACTCAATCTTCCCGCCCGGAACTCCGTTGGACCTTCAACATCGGTTCCATTTTCCAGGGAGCCGAAAGCCAGGAGGGAAGCTCTGGCGAAGCAACTTCCCTTACAAGAAGGTAGGAAGGTGGCCTTCCACCCACCACAGAATTCCAAAGGCTCCGACGGTGCTGCTGGAGGCAAGGACGAAGAATGGATTCTAGCGGTAGTGATTGGGTGCATAAACCAGGACAAGAACAGGTTCATCCTTTGGATGCGACGATCGCACAACGACCCTGATACACGCGTGTTCTAGGTACGAAGTCCAGGATCCCGAACCTCAAGAGGATGGACAGCCAGGACAGTAGGTGCCCGACTGGCTAAGGCAACTGCACCCGCTGACAGACACTTCTAGGCGCTACAATACAACGCTGCGCGCTATCATTCCACTTCCAGATCCGTCCGCACCGCCAGATAGCGCTGCGCATCTAAACGCATATCCTGCTTTTTCAGCCGGTTCAACGGTCATGGCGTTATACCCTGACACGAGCTGTTTCTATCGCGCGGAAGTAGTGGCCTCCCCTCGAGACATGCAGCCCGCTCCACGAGTAGGTGGAAGTGACAGAATGAGGGCAGGGTGTTCACGATGGTTCGCAGGGTGGCACATCGGCAACACCAACCTACAAGTTGAAGTTCGAGGACGACGATGACCAAGAACATTTGGTGTCTGCACAGTGGGTCGTCGAGTGGCCCGGCGGATCCTAACAGAACGCTCCCGTGGCCGACTAAGCCTGAGTGCCGGCTCCTGTGGTGATTCTCTCTGGGTCCTCCGAGTCGCTCGCCGCGTTACTTAGCTCAGCCTCGGACCTGCGTCGCTCTTTCTTGTATGGGATTGTAGTTATTGTAAGACTAACATTGCTGTTGTTAGCCGTGTATATCGCATCAGATTTTCTGATTGTGTGGTGATTTGCGTGACAACGTATCAAGGAATGTAGATTGGGTTCGTATCAATTCATACCTGGCGGAAGACGGCGATGACACCCACGTGATGGCCGTTCAGTCATTCGGAAGTCATAACGAAGGGCGAATAACGCATTGATATCCAGTTACAGTGGACGTGTTGAGAACACTAGTGTACTGATGAAAAACCTGAGGATTGAACCCGGATCGCTCATATCAGAATCTCTGAGGGAGCTCCATACTGTTCAATTCACCACAACCGTTCACAGAGGCGTCAGCCTCTGAGTACGTGCTCAGAACGTGGGATGGAGAGAGGTCAGGTCAATGGTGGGTGTACGATTATAGCTTAGTGTGGTAGTTGTACGCTGTGTGGTGTCGTATTTAGTGAGCGCTGTCGCGTCGGTCATTGATGGTGCGGTGACCGGGGGCTAGATTGACCTTCCTCCTCCTCCTGGTGAAAGAGGAAGTTATCAATGTCTTATCAAGATTCGTGATGTGTCTTGACTTCAATTGCGAATCAGAACGGCACAAGTGGATGGTAAGATGGGCACCTCTGAAGCTGCGGCCGTCAGCCACCTCAGGCTGCTGAACCTTATCTACGACGCATTCAAGATCCAAGTACTATGACACCCTAATGGTCGGTAATCTTCAAGCGTATCCATATTAAGCCGCTCGCTTTTCTTTCAGCTTTGCCAAGCAGCACGACGGCTGGTAATTTCGAGCGGAGAGAGGCGGGCGCTTGGCACTTGCGCGAGAGGTCGCGTCTGTGGCGCCGTTAAGCCATAGAGCACGTGGTTTGTGGCTGTGCTAATGCGTCGAAAGTGCTCCTGCTTTCCCGCACTTTCTTGTTGCTTCACGAGATTTCCCTGAGGGAGCGTCCATGATCTCATGCTATGTCCATTGCCGGAGGACCTACTATGTTCGCGGCGGGCGGGCGGAACTTTCGGCTCAACGTTGGCTCAGACGTGTTGGTCCAGCAGATTCTAGGCATCTCCGGCCGGTCCTGGACAAGGTAGTTGAAGACTGTATATAAGACTTTCAGTGCGCTCGGGGACAGACCAGCAAGTATTCGATACTACATACACCTCGCAGACCACACCCCCTCACATCTCTGCCATCTAACTCATTCACCATGTCCCTTACTCGCCAGTTCTTCCGCGAGATGCGTCCACTCTTCCGCATGCTCGAAGAGCCTCTCGGGCGCGCACCCGCTGCGTTCGGTGGTTATAGCCCTCGGTCCATGTTCGACGACCCCTTCTTCCGTGCTCCAGCCATATTGCAGCCCGCCGTCGATGTGACGGAGGAGGGCAACAAGTACGTGATTGAGGCGGAACTCCCGGGCGTCAAGAAGGAGGACGTCAACGTCCGGATCGGCGACGGCGGTAGGACCGTCACCATTGAGGGCAAGGTCATCAGCCGGCGGGGCTATACTCAGCCCGCAGAGGCATCCACGACCACCCAGACAGACAATGCGACTGCACAGCCAGCTGAAGGTATGTAACTCCGTCAGTGCTCTGGAACTCGACCGCAATGCTGACTGACCTCCACAGCTGCGGCGCAAACATCGGAGTCCAACCAGCTCACGACGGAGCGTTCGTTCACTAGCAACACGTCCTTCACTCGCACTGTCTATCTGCCACGGGCAGTAGACACGAACAACGTCTCAGCCAAACTCACCGACGGCGTTTTGACTGTGACCGTGGCGAAGGCAGAGGATCCTGCTTCTGTCCAGATCAACGTCGAGTAAGGCGGCTCACTTGGACTCCTGCGTTACAGTTGAAAGATGGACTCCTCGGATTGCACTGTATAGTATCATACATCCTTAGTCTGAATGTATCATTATCCTACCGCTCACATGTACAACGTCGATCGTTTGGGTATTGGCCCCTTCCAATGTATGGTTGTGGTGAGCTTGTTCTCGTGTAGTCGATGATCCCCGACCCATGCTCTGTGCATCATGAGTGTAGAGAACAAATAAGATAACGGACGCAAGCGAGATTGTGCGGTGCCCGGACGCCCTTCTCGAGATCGCAGTTCGCAAACTCGCGCCCGCCACGGACAGGCTGACGCCGGGTACCGTGACCGCCCATTCACAGAAGCCCTCTCTTTGTTCACTCCATCTGGCACGCCTCCGTCACAGCAGTTTGCCCCATCTCTCTCACCGTCCTCTCCGCTTACTACCCCTGGCCGACCCCGAGCATACCAGCAGCCTACACTTACTTGCAGCCATGGCATTGGGCGCGAACTCCGTCCACATATCGGCTCTGCGCCAATCAACCCACGACGAGCTATCCGTGGACGAGGAGGAGGTTGACCAGCTGGACTCTGGCTTGGATTCGGAGGAGGAGGTTGACGAGTTGGAGGAGGCCGCGCCCGCTGCCTCCGCATCGGTTTCAGCACCCGTGAGCAAACCGCGCCCCAAGAAAACAGGGGATCGTATCCCGGGACATACAATTCTACCCGCCACACGTGTAGAGAATATATTGCAGGGCAGCGGTGCGTCCTGACATGCATGTAGCATATGCTTGCTCACGGGTTGGGTGTGTAGAGGCAGGGCCACACTTGTCTAAGGAAGCTCTATATATGCTGTCTGTTGCCACAGTACGTCCGCGCTCAGGTGCTATGCTACATAACCCGAGGCTCTGACGGGTGCTACTTAGGAAGAATTCATCAAAAGGCTTGC
Organism: Fomitopsis pinicola; assembly: GCA_001931775.1. Lineage (NCBI taxonomy): Eukaryota > Fungi > Basidiomycota > Agaricomycetes > Polyporales > Fomitopsidaceae > Fomitopsis > Fomitopsis pinicola. The sequence goes on along the minus strand of MPVS01000129.1, from coordinate 4,524 downwards.
ACGCGCTGGGAAGCGCATAGCCGACTTGGAGGCACGACAGCTGGTGTATTACCGCGATGTTGGTCGGTCTGGCAACTCTTCCTCCCACTGTCTTCTCTGACCGGCTGCTGTAGCCATTGCCGCTCAAATGAACCATGAGTTCGACTTTGCACAAGGTGTGTGCTCCTGTCTCCATCCTCGCATGCCCTGTACTTACTGCTCGTAGACGTGATGCCTGCGCCACTGTCAGTTACCGAAGCCCTTGAGAGACGAGCAGCAAAAGAGAAGGAACTCGCGGATGCCGACCCGGCAATCGCGCCATCAACAGACTACTGGGCTCTCCCACCTCCGTCAGAGGAGTCGCTCCAAGAGGAGCCACCTGCTGCCAGCGATACTGGGAGCAGTCGAACCAAGAGCCGGAGCAGGCTATTGCGCATGAATGGGAACGGAGAAGCTGAGGGCGGCTCTCCAGGCCGACCGCGCGTACGGGACACGACTGGTCGGTACGTCCCCAACCCCGAATCCAAACCAAGCGGGAATAAGACTGTCCCCTCGGCTCGGCGTGTGTCGGTTGGCACACGACCAGGAAGCTCCCGCATCCGCGAGCGAGCGTCGCGGGCATCGGAGGGAGGGCACACTCCCTCTGCTGACAGTCCCTCGTCTGCGAACGGGACCCCATCGATCTCGAGGGGCGGTATGGGCCCCCCAGCGCCGCCGCGGCCGTCGTCCTCCCTGAGCAACCGAGGGACATCTCGGGGTGACGATGTGCGCTCGGCAGGTGGGTACGGGGGCCACCCGAATGGATTCATGGACATGTTCGGTGGCGGCGGTAGAGGGACCGGCATAGCAGATGCGCCTGGACGGACGATCTACTCCGCACAGCGGGCGACGCAATCCAACCGGTGAACGATGTCTTGTATACCCTAGTGGCGCTACGAGTGCCACGATACTCGCGAAGCAGCATCCAGTCGTCGCCCAGCACCGCTCATACGCTTGTACTTACTGTAGTTCTGTGTGTAATCATTTTATGCTGCTGTGAAGCCTCGTCGTCGTGTGCATCGTGAGACACTACTACTTACATAGTGTGAGCTATTAGCCGAGGTCGGAGGAAACGCGTCGGAATGAACGACAGGCCGACGCGTCTCGCGATCGAGTCAGTCTGTCGCGCCTCGAGTCCCGCACGTGAGATCGCCCGCCCATGGGCCTCACGTCTCGTATTTTGCCTGCTCTGCAGAGGCTCCGTCTCTTCACATTCAATCGCAACCCGCTATCTACAATCACCTACACCATGGCTTCCACGGCAGCCCTCACCAAGCTCCCCAACCCGCTCAGGGATCTCGTCGCCAACGCCGCGTCGGATGGCTCCAGCGACTTTGGCAAGTCCGAGAAGGACACGGCCGAGGTGACCCAGTGGATCGAGAAGATCGCGGAGGGTAGTGTCGCCAAGCCGGAGAATCTGAAGGTGTATACTCCAGCCAAACGCGTCTGATGCAGGTCTGACCTCGTTTGCAGGATCTGGACGGCCAGCTGACGCTCCGGACGTACCTGGTCAGTAACTACTACACGGCTGCGGACATTGCGCTGTATGGCGCCCTCCACCCTGTCTTCGTAAGTGACCTGAAACCTACATTCGTTGGTCTGACTGACTGGAGAGGGCCGCAGTCCCAGTTCCAGGCACCGCAATACTACTCGTACCCTGCCCTCACACGCTACTTCGACCACATCCAAAGTCGCCCACAAGTTCGGAAAGCAGCATTATCGCTTGCACCCGCGTTCTCGCTCGTGACATTCGACCTCGAGAACGCACCAAAAGTAGAGCGCAAGGCCGATCCTCCGAAGCAAAAGAAGGAGAAGGCACCCAAGGAGGCCGCCCCCGCCAGTTCCTCGGCCGTCCCTGCTGCTAAGGGCAAGAAGGGCAAGGAGGCCGCCTCGGCGGACAAGGCGCCGGCTGATGCGAGTGCCCCGGAGGCAAAGGCATCCAAGAAGGAGAAGAAGGAGAAAAAGCCTGCTGAGAGCGCTGACGGTGGCAAGAAGAAGGAGAAGGCTGCAGCGGGTGGTGGCAAGGCCGCAGCTGAGGAGGCGTCAGGAGAGCCCGTCCCATCTATGATTGATCTCCGCGTTGGCCACATCGTCGACAGTCAGTTCTGCTCACTTATCGCGATGCTGATCTCTGGCATTGACGCGGAATTGTCTAGTCAAGCGACACCCAGATGCAGATGGTTTGTACGTTGAGGTGTGTAGTTCATCCACCGAATCCCAAAAGTCGACGCTAAACGATGCGTCTAGCAAATCGACTTTGGCGAGCCAGAAGGTCCCAGGACCGTGATCTCTGGCCTTGTGCACTACATTCCTATCGAGCAGATGCGCGATAGGTATCTCGTTGGCGTCGTGAGCACATGATCGTGTACCTCAGTGCCGGCCTTGGACTCAGACGTACTCTGGCAGTGCAACCTCAAGCCTGCGAACATGCGTGGCATCAAGAGCTTTGCCATGGTTCTCTGCGTGAGTCATCCATACTGTGCACGGCTTCTAGGTTTCATCACTGACCATGCTGTCAAAGGCTACGTCAAAAGATGGCAAGGAAGGCGGCCTCGAGCTCATCGACCCGCCACCGAATTCGAAGCCGGGCGATCGCGTCTACTTCGAAGGCTCCGAGTTCGAGGGTGCGTTTCTGCCCTTGACATTTAGCGGCTTCTCTCTCATATATCACCCCACTTCCACTTGCAGACGCGACGCCGTTGTCACAGCTTAATCCGAAGAAGAAAATCTTCGAGACCATACAACCTGGTATGCGACAGGGATTCGGATCTCATGACCACCGTTCGCTGAAAGGGGCACAGGTTTCACTACACTGGAGACGAGGGAGGCTGCCTGGGTCAACCCCGTTACGAAGAGTGTCCACCGTATTCGGACCGGTAGTGGTTACTGTCTTGCGCCTACGCTGGTCGGAGCGTCCTTGTCGTAGACGCGATTCCAAACAGGTAGTGATGGGGCAGACATCTAGATACATTGTACTGTATACAATCGAAGGGCGTGAAGGTTCAAAGTTGAAGGGATCTTCAGAGGAATGGCACCCAGGGCAACCTGCTCGTCTGGGTCCCTCATGAAAGGATATTGCGACACGAGATAAGAATTCTTTTCAACAATGTTAGTCAGATTTTGCGCTGGTCCACGTGTGGATCTCACATAGTGCTGCTTTCGGAGAATACTCATCCGCGGTTGGCTTCACACCTGTATGCCAGATGCCCGTCTTGAGCGTCCTCTGCTCCAGCAAGTCCAGCCATTCCAAGACTGTCGACACCACCTCGTCAGCGCGCTATCCAAGATGCAAAGCCGTCAGCAACATCATGGCAGAGATACGACTGGCTACGTACGCCGGTAAAGTTGTGGTCTGCCTCTTCCACGTACGCAAGGTTGTGCGTACCTGGAGACCTCGCGCCGAGTGCCCTCGCGTAGATCATCGCGTCATACCTGCCCCAACGTATGAGTCTCAGAACACTAGCCGCTATGCGTGCGCGGAGACTTACGGAGGCACCACAGTGTCCTTCATTCCGTGCAAGGTCAAGACGTTCACCGCAGGCGGGAAGCGCTCCCAGAGAATCGACGTGTCTTGCCGAGCAAACTGATGGTGGTCGTCTACAGTGACTCTACGCCCAGGTTAGTGTAGCGAATGTCGAGTGACGGAACGACTCACTTCAGGCTGACTGGCTGGCGTGCTACCGTGGCTTTCACCTCATAGTAGCCTTGCCTCTCGATCTGCTCTTTGTTGGCAGGCCTGTTCAGCTGCTCTACGGGGACAAACAGGAGTCATGACAAGGTCGGGCGTAACCGCTGTGGCCGTGCTCACCAAACATTGTCTGTCGCACAGGCATCAGACACGTCGATGCCATACAGAATAGCTACCCTACTCACGCTCATCCTATACCGGCCGCTTACGTTGACGTATCCGCGGACGGTGCCCGTCTCCTCCTTGGGATACCGGCAGAGCCAGATTACTCCTGCAACGCTCCCCCGCGAGTGCCCGACGAGCAGGTCAATCACGTAGCCATATTCGCGCGTGAGATGCTGGACGACGACATGGAGGTCTAGGATGTCGTTTTCAAATCCGGCAAAGCGTAGCTGTCCTGGTGTCTCGAAGTTGCCTCTGAGATCTACGTTCAGCGATGCCGCGCGGGAGGGGAAGAACACGTACCGGAAATCGAAGCGGAACGAGTCTAACGGCAATCTGAGCGCGAGACGCTTCTGAAATAGGTAGTCCTTATGTCTTTACACTGTCAGACATCCTGCCATGACCGATGCAGGCGAAGTAGTCACCCTAGTGATCCATGGAGAATCTGACCCAGGTAAGACACGGCGTGTGAGATGAGGTGTCAGACTCACCAGAGCGATACGGCGCCCTTGCGTGGGCTGTTCTGGCGCAAGCTGCTCAAGAACGCCGACGATCGAACAGTTCTCTGCATGTGGATGTGGGATGTATAGCTTCGTGGTCTTCTTTGTCGTGATCCCTGGACCCTGGTCGCTCATGGTATCTGGAGGTCTCCTGTG
>MPVS01000128.1:15123-90638 GCA_001931775.1 Fomitopsis pinicola | reverse complement strand
GGAACCTAACAGGCGCGTGGCGCGATCGGTGCGTGGGAGTCCTGCCGCCGGACGTCGCGGTCAGGTGACAGAGGCTGTCAGCGACGTTGCGCGCATACGGAGGCACCGCCTGCTCCCACCTGCCTTCCACTCCCTCATATCTGCTTGACATGCTCATTGCCACCTGTCCACCAGCTCTCGCTGACGCCTTACGGAAGAGTCCGGCCCACTGTATAGTACCCAACGCACGCAAACAAGCCAGACTTGAACAAAACCGGCGGCCCGAGGCCTTGTCCTACCAAAGCACACCCTCGTCTTACCACCACCTTGCCCCGATTACAAGTTGCTCGCTGTTTCTTCTACGAAACAGCGACCTTGTAATCTGGGCTATGGACTACCGGTGGCTCACTGGACTCTGGGTCGCAGGTGTTCGACCATGGTTCTGCACCTCAAAATGATCCTGTGCCGTCTCTGATGTCGCGCATTCATTCATTGCGCGGTTCATCTTAGCACCACGTAGTAGCACAGTATTGTAGTGCCCTGTAGATAATTATAACGTGTGTTAGTACGAGTAGTTATATAAAAAGATTCGATCCCCGTATGTCGTCACTGCGGCGTCATCAGTGGAGTCGTGCAGATTAGATACAGAACCAAAATATAATATACTTGTTATATTATGCTAAGACCTAATGCGAGCTGGAGAGGATAAGATTGAACCCGATCGCGAGCGCTATACATAAGTTACAACGACGCTGTATGAGGCATATATTGCGTGGTGCTGAGGGCTACGTCGCTGCCAGGTGGTACGGTACCTGTCTCCAGGTAGAGCTGGGGCCAGCCTGTGGTTAGTTCGCATTTTTCCTGGCCACCACCTGGCAGCAGCGAGCCTCAGGTGGCAGGTCCACGCGCGTCACGGGGCTGGCTCACACGGAATCCATGTGTCGTTCGACTCGAGGTGTATGCACCCATGTCGCACTAGCTAAGTTTCAGACCTTTGGTCAGGGCACAGTGCACTTCATGGCAATTGAGATTCTCAGAGCCTATGTCGCCCACGACATTCGCCATGACTTGGAGTCCTTCTTCTGGCTCCTACTCTGGGTCGTCCTACGATGTATGCGCACTACGTCTTGGCCAGAGTACAGGCTCTATGGCGAAGTGTTCGGCCCACAAATCATTCTCTTTTGAATCCGCTGTCCGTGACGACGCTGAAAGGTAATTATATAAGCTCCGAGGATGTTTGGCATGCGTGCTTGAGTGCTTGAGTTCCGGTATGCAGGAGAGCTGGAAGTATCCTTGTCGAAGACTATGATGCCAGGGCGGTCCTTGTACATCGCGTCCAGGTAAGTAGAACTGGGGGATTTGCGCTCAGGCCGTGGAGATTATCCCGGGTCCCCGTGAATACTGCTGGCAACTCTGGCGCATCCAAGATCATCTCGATGTAGTACATGCTTACGAGCTTGCCTACACGGAGTCAGCCAAGGGCACGGCGCGCCCGTAGCACCACAGTCGGCTTACTGATGATCAGCGAATTACTACCTTGTCTGAGCTGAGGGTTGCGAGCCTCGTGCGCTACGCGAAGCAGGTTGACGAAAAGGGAGTTGCCGGGCAGGTCTGCGAGGACCTGCATTGTTGTACTTAAGGCGGTGAGTGCTAGTGAGGGCCGACAACGTCTGCCGCAGCGGCACAAAGGCATACTTTCTGGCATCGTCAAAATTTGACACCAACCACTCCTAACAGCACGTACACGGAGCATGGCGGATCCCCCTCCCCTCCGCAGCGAAATAAAGTGACCCACTACACCGCCGACAGTCAATAACACGGAAGGCTGAGGTGGCCGCGCGGTGGTCGCTCCATTGCGCGCCGTGCGCACGTGCAACATCAACAAGCGTCGGAACTTGATAGGAACCATCCGTATATGCTACAAGACCATATCAATACAATCCGGGGGCGGGCCTACCTACGCACAATCAATCAAAACTGGACATGTCCATATCGTAGAAGAAGTGCTGGAAACCAGACATGTCAGCGACACCACACCCAACGTCGGACGGCTGCCCACCTTGTACAAACTCATGACCTTGACAACCCACGCCTCGAGGTGGAATATCTTCTTGTTCCCGACCCGCATGCGCACCTCGTACACCGCGGCCCAGTGCATGATCTCCACCTTCAGGCTCTCGTCGACCTGGTCGACGACGTGGTCCGCGATCGTCTGCGAACGGTCAGCCGCGTCCAGAAGGGAGAGGGGGGACGCACCTTGAGGACGACCGTGGGCGGGATGCAGTGGCTGAGGAGCTCGTACAGCTTCGCGCGCACGTCCATCACGCGCTGCGGGGACTGCTCCTGCACGATCATGTCCGCGACCTTGTGGCAGTACGTCTCCCAGTCCGGCTTCGCGATCGCGAGCGGCTTGTCGAGGTCCGTCCTGTGCGCACGGTCAGCCGCGGCGGGGACGAGCGGGGAAGAAGAGAGCACTGACGACTGCATTTTGAGCGCCTCAAGGACTAGGAGGGCTTTGCGGAGGTTGCCGTTCGCGTCTTCGGTGATGTCGTGCGCGATTTTGTCGGGGACGTCGAAGCCCTCTTTCTTGCCGACGGAACGCAGCACCTCGACCATCTGGAGACGGTGAGACGGCGTTCGTGATCTGTAGACGGGACTCACCTCGTTCTCATCCGGTGCGGCCACTCTTACGAGGAGGCACCGACTCTTGATGGGGGCGATGAGTCGCGACGTCGAGTTGGCGCAGAGGATGATCCGCATGTTGGACATGTACTTTTCCATCGTCCGACGAAGGGCCGCCTGTGCGTCTCGCGTAAGGGAGTCTGCCTCGTTGATGATGACCACTGCGCGTCCACGTCAACACGGCCGTGCGTGAGATCAGACTGTAGGTAGCGAACCTTTGAACCGCTGCTTTGCGCTCAAGTCCACTTGCTGCGTTTGCGCAATGTCCTTGAGAAGCTCTTGGATCACCACTCTGTCGTAGTTTCCCACCTCGCTGCGTCTACGCGTAAGAACGCTATGACGGCACGTATGTAGTATAGCTTACCTAGGCGTGATTTCGATGTGGAAGTTACTCTGAACAATATTCACATCCAGCTTCCGCTTCGATGGCGTCATGAAGACTCGTTGGTCTATTTTGAGCTGAAGTATGGTGTAAGAGACCTTGCTATATAGGAACGATTTGGCACGTACCTTCTCCGCACCCTTCCCAAATAGCTCACGCAGCGTACATGCGATTCTTGTCTTCTTTCCCGCGCCTGAAGGTCCGTAGAACAGCATGTGCGGAAAGTCCCCGGAGGCGGCCTATACATACACTGCATGAGACGAGTACGACGTATTTAGTGTGACTCTGACCAAAGCGCGTAGTCGTGCTGAGAGGCCTGCATGATAATGAAGGTCATCGAGAGTCCGTGGCCGGTGCTACAGAGGGATTTAGCAAGCGGTGGCAGCACCTGTAGCTCGGTCAACTCACCTTGTCGACCCAGAGTGACATTACGGCTGAAAGAAGGAGTTGGCGGCGAACTTTGTATACTGAAGTCACACTAGTGAAGTAGAAGGGCGAACGCGTTCGGCGTGGCGGTAAACGCGTCTTGTCACGCGTGACGCCACGCGTCTCCGAGAGAGTCACACACAGAGTCACAGAGATATGTATCGATTAGAACTTGAATTGTCGACACGAAGTCGACAACAAAAAATATGCCTGAGTTACATTTCCCTCATGCTCTCTTCCCGCCATCGTCTCCCCCATTGTTCTCGCCATCCCTCCGCTTCCATCGCCATGTGCTCCCGAACGATCTACGCGCCCTCGAAACGTGCGGACAACAAGCTTGGGCCATCATCGTTGTCCCGCCCCGGCAGCTTTGGCCAACCACTACGCAGCCTCATTAATACGGTGCCCGAGCCATAATCTTGCTACCCGTTCCTCTCCCGCAAAATAACTCCCCGTCAAGCACGCGAAGCATGTCGAATCGACAGCTCTTCCACTTCACGCTGTCCCTGCTGCTCACCATCTACTTGTATCTGGCTCATGGCAATCACCTCTATACAATCCCATATCCTACCAGTCACGGAGTTTGGTATACGTGCAACTTCGTCCTGCTCTGGTCGTGCATCCACCTCGGCTGTATAGCCGCTCTCCTCGTACTCCTCAAAGGTTGGGAACGATCTCTCCAAGTATGCTACCAACTCCCTGCTAGTAGGCCTCATCACGTTGCGCATGCTGCCCTAGTCAGTCACTCAGCGAATGTCACGCACGTCTAGCGCTCCACACTAACCTCTTTCTCGTAGACGTGGGTCACACATGCCACTCGTCACCTTCGTAATTCTGTACAAGACCTCAATGAACACATCTCAATCAACATGACAGCAGACTCAGCTAACGACAGGTCTCCAGTCTCCGCCCTCCCGTGCACTCAGCCTCTTGACGCCTATGAGGAATGGAACGACATCTTGGTCGACGCTGGTCTCTGCCTCCGCAACGAGCCTACTTGGGAGGATGCATGGGAGGATACCATTGAACCCGCGACACCAGCCTCGCCCCCGCCGACTGCCAGCCGTCCCTTTACGCTGGTGGTCGCCACTCCCAAGGCGCCTGTCGATGTTATGCCAAAGGCCAAGTGCGACAGACTGACCAGCGACGTTATACGGTTGCAGAATGAGCTGCATACAGCACAGAAACGGTGCACTCGGCTGGACGAGTCGAAGAGGCGCTATGAGAAGGAGAGCCGCGAGCTCAGCGACCTGTCGAACGAACTCCGCACTCAACTGGACGATGCCCGGCGCCGTGAGGCCGACCTTCGGAACGATCTCGCTCGTGCTCGGGAGGAGACCGCTAACGTCAAGGGTCAGCTCACCCTCGCGCAGAAATATTCTCAGGACCAACTCACCCTCGCGCAGAAGCATTCTCAGGATCTCGCCCGCGAGCGTGGCTCCGCTCAGGCTCTGGCGGAGAGTCTCCGATTGCAGCTTCAGAAGCATGATATCGCCCTGAGATCATGTTCCGAGAAGATTCGCGAGGACAAGCACACCAACACACAGCTCACCGTGCTCTCCGCGTTCTTCCAGAAACAGGCTCTGCGCCTCAGAGCTGAGCTGGATGCGCGCCCTGAGAACCGTCCCCCGACGCTGCCGGCGCGCCCCTTCCCCGTCGTGCGGCTCCGCAGCAAGCCTCTCACCCGCCCAGCCGGCCCTGGCATCCCCGGGAACGCGTGGAGCCCGTCCGAGTATCTGCGGCAGCTGAAGCGCCAGGAGTACGCGCAGCGCGTGCACATGCAGAAGCTGCACGAGCAGGCAGAGACCACGATCAAGAGGTTCAGGGACGAGCTGGTCACCGTCGTCCAGCAACGCAACGAGCTCAAGGCCGAGGCCGACAAGCTGTACACCGAACTGGCCGCCCATAAGCGGGAGGGCGCGAAGGAGGTGGAGAAGATGAAGGACGAGCTGGTGGCCGCCGAAGCGCAACGCGAGGAGCTCATGGACGAGATTGCCGTGCTGCAGGACGAGAAAGCCACGCTCATACAAGACGCGCTCCATGCGGAGGCGGCGCAGCTGGCAGCCGAGGAAGAGCTCGAGCGCCTCCGCGGTACGCTCGGCGAGCCCGCCGACGCCACTGGACGGGGTGAGGAGGCGCAGACCGCAGAGGCGACCGAAGGCAGCCCCGCGGTGGATGCTGCTCCCGAGGAGCTTGTCACCCTGCGCGAGTCCATAGACAGCGCTTATGCGCCGCTCGGGGCGATCATGGCGGAGCGGCTCGCGGCTCGGGGCATTGTCCTTCAGAGGGCCCCGAGGCGCGACGAGATGGTCGTAATGATCTCGGAGTTCGCGCTGCACCTAGCTACCCCTGGGGCTTCCGCTCCGAGTACGCCCTTTATGACCACGAACGACGAGCACATTCCTTCTGCTCAGCCCGCAGATTCCTCGACACTTGCTGCTACGGACTCGCCCCACGCAGAGATGGCCCCTTCCGCGCCGGAGTCTCCACTATCAGTGACCAACCTCCCCGACGTCACCATGGCTGAGGCGACTCCACCCACAGAGCCGACTGACAGCGCCGCTTCTTCCCCTCCATCGACCGCGCAGCCCGCAGGCACCCCCGACGCTCGTCGCGGCTCCACATCTCCACACCGCCGGCGGTCGTCGTCCACCGCAAAGGCCTCCCTCTCCCTTTCCAAGGAGGCCGCCGGCAAGCCGGTTCGTGGCGCGACTAAGAAGGTTGACAAAGCGAAGGCGGCAGCGCAGCTCAGGCTACTCGCAGGCTTATCCTCGCCGACGCCCGGGCCAATGGGGCGGTCTGGCGCTACGAAGGCCACCCCGTCGGAGGCGGAGTCGTCGGCTTCGCCCAGCAGTGAGAAGGAAGCTGAGCAGGTGAACACCCCTGCAATCGCAATGTATTGAACGCGCACTGATTATCTCGTTTGTAGCAAAGCCCACCCAGCGAGCCCTCTGGTGAAGCACTAGCAGAAGGATTAGACTACTAGTGTCTTCATGATCGATGCATGATCATCAGACCTGCCTCACATTGTTAGGATACAAGGATTCAGGACGTTCGCAACATGTATCATTAGCATCTCTTTGGATCTCTTCCGTGCATTCGTCAAGCTTCCATCTCAACCTTACATTTCAATTTGAATAGGTGAGTTTCTCGTGATCTTGTTTTCTCGCCGAGAGTGCTGAGATAACATCTGCTTCGGCACTCGCTAGACCCGCAGTCAAACGGGCTCGTTTAAGCTGCGCGACGGGACGTAGACACACGGTGCTCGCACCGACGGCATTTGTGGTCGGTCTCTACGTTTTCTTTATTGAAACTACCTCGCTCACGCGTGCCACCTCGCAGCTCTCAGCGACGCAACGGATCCATTACACACACCGTTCCAAACGAGTTGCGCTACGAATACCCTAGCATTTATAGTGTAGACGTAACCCCATTGTCCGTGTCTTCGTATTACCGACTGGGCCGTCCTTACAACAATCGTACCAGTTTGCTTGACAAGTGTTCAGATCTCTTGCCTCTTTCATGTCCTCGCATTTCTTGTCTGTATGTATCTACGCCTTTATTGACCCTTTCAGACTCGACGCAGTGCGATGCGCTACAGTACAAATACACAGTTGCCATATACGGAATGACACCAGGTCGACTGTCCGGCGCAACTCCGAGTCCAGCACTCTGTTCGCTGCTCCCGCCATGTCGTCTCCGGTACCCGTGTTCTTCATTGGTGTCCTCATCCTTCTGGCGATGGGCATTGTGTGGTTTGTCACCCCTAAAGGGCCGAACCAAACGTAAGCACGCGTACATGTTCACAGGGGACCCGCGGTGCTGACTACCAGTTGCAGGCTCGTCCGGACGAGTCTCATGCTCACGTTGATGTGTTGCTACCTCATGTGGGGAGTGACTTACCTTGCGCAGGTATATCCGCTAGAGAGTAAGTTGGTTCCAAGGCCATGCAAGCGATTGTTCTTACACGCTGTTCAGGACCGCGGAAGGCATTGGGGAAGGAGATATGATTGCATTGGACTGGTTGTCTTGTCGAGTTCGGTGCGTGCTGATATCTTTCGCTACGACTACAAAGTTTGATTATTTTCTAGATGTTCTCCGTTGTACTGTTTATACTCTGCACCATAATACCACGACGCTCGAGCTTTCTATCGCACATGCCACCGTGAATCTACCAACCCTGTGTACCTGTTTCGAGAGGACTCGTCCATGCACTATCCCAGTCTGCCCCGGCATCCCAACCTTGGTTCTGGCTGTCATTATTGTGCCAAACGCTATCGGGATCGCTCAGCGGCCATGGAGAAGTGGGTCTGGAATGACACTGTGGCAGGTTACCCGATAATTGGCCATCCGTCGACTGGAAACCCGCTTCCAATGGCAATGGTGTTACGAGCTCATTCGATTCGTCCGAGACCGACATGGACGGCGACCCCTCCGCCATGTTGTACGTCTCCTCCAGTTCAGGGTCGAGGGGTAAATTGTCCTCCGGTAGACCGTCCTTCAGCTTCACCGTCCACTCCGACATGGGAAACCCGGATATGTCCAGCTGTAGTTTTTCGTGGTTCACGATGGCTGCAGCCAAGAGCTCCATCCACCCCCCGCAGGCAGCGGCAACGCGCTCTTCCCACCACAGGTCGCCGAGCATCATCGTACTGAAGCGCAAGTCCGTGAGTGTGCGCTTGACGACCTCTCCTCTCTCCGACAGTGGAAGTGGTTGTCTGGCCTTCTCGTGTGCGATGTGACGATGTATGACCAAGCGCTTGTGCTGATTCCCCACAGACCGCAATGTTTCCCGGGCTTGCTCAAAGCGCATCCGCCTTCTCTCGTCCCATCCCTCGCCGTCCCTGCGCTTGAACGCGGCGACCTGACTCGCGTATCCTAGAGCCTCGTCTCTCCCCCATTCGTCCTTCCCCGCAGCCTTCCCTACCCCGCTCACCTCGACGTCGTACCCCCACGTTTCTCCCACCGCGTTGCACCAAGCTGTGAACTCTTCCGGCGTCCACTCGAATTTGTGGTCGTAGTGCCGGAATATGCGGTCGGTCCTCTTGGTGGGGTCTAGGTAACCAGAGCGGGCGGAACGAGGGGCGTCGGGCGCAGTGAAGCGTGCGTTGAATGTGTATGAAGGGGTGGTGATGAGGAGTAGGCGGGGTTGGTACGCGCCAAGGAGGACGGGCGCAAAGTGTTCAAGTATATCTTCTGGGAGGTGTTCGATGCTGCAGGAAGGATGGTGAGGTTTTTGCCAATGTCGAAGAACGATGTGCGTACACTTCGGTCGCGACGATGCAGTCCAGATCTGCGAACGCGGGATTCACGGCCTCTAGCCCACCCTCCCATATCTCCACCTCCAGTGGTTGCCAACGCGCTCGCCAGTCACTTGGTGTGGTGTCCTCTATCGCGGCCTCCAGGTCGGACGCCGAGATATCGAGACCGACGACCTTTGTTGGGTTCAAGAAGGTCTCTGGTGCATGTTGAAGGTACGATTGTGATGCATCAGCTGTAAGGTTAGGATCTGCACTCTCCTCGGTAGACTGTTGCAGCGGCCTGGCGAAGGTTTTGAGGATCGATGGTGGTGGCGGTGGAAGCCATGGCGCAGGATTGCAAAGACATGAGATGAGAGATCCTTCGCCACACCCTACATCCAACACCTAGTCCATATGCACACGTTGACATCCTGGTGCTTGTGTCGCGGAATGCGCAACTCACCTGGCTAACACCTTCCGTGCGGAGAATGTCGAAGACCCACCCTCGTCTTTGGAGGAACAGAGGTGGTTGGAAGGTCACTTCTAGTTCGCCGCTACCTTCCTGGAACGTAGCCACTGTAGTCATTGCAGGTGTGCAGCAAGAAAATATGGAAAGGGTCTTCGTAGGTGGAACTTTGAATAGGAGTCTTCATAGCGCTGCTTTATACACTCAGGCTCCAGTGGCCATGGGTTGCATGGGCCCGGAACTTGGAGTACGCGCTTTGTTTCTGGTGCCTAGGCTTTCTATCGCACCGTCTGACAGTGGTCACGGATCATTATGAAGGTCTTTCGGCGAGTGCACACATAGCTTGTGGGATAGTTGTAGAATATAAGTATGCACAATATCGGTTTATGATGTCGACTCCCACAAATTCGTGCAGGCGCTTATTCACATGTATTGTGCGGGCGTCTGTATCGGCTGGCGTTCAATACATCCACAGGCGCTTGTGCTGAGTCGCCTTAAGCTTGGACACTACCGCCACCATCCTTTACTTGACCAGCAGAAGCGAGCACTATGTCTGTCGCAACGTCTTCCTCGTCTCAGTCTCTGCAGTTCTCCACGCTGCCGTCAGAGAAGAGTATCAAGGTCTGTCTGTGCCATCGCATGCGTTGGGTTCGCGGTTGACATCCCTTTCAGCGCAAACTCGAGGATGCACTTCAGACCCTCGACGAAGCAGTCGCTCCTTCGCCATCTGCAGTCGACCATGCGCATCCGGCAAAGAAGGCGAGGACAACCAGGAACCTGTATGCTACCCTCGCCAAGTACGGAATTCGAAAGGAGCAGAAGACGTGGGTGCTCATACAACACCGTGGCCTGTGCGCCAAGGCTGACACAATACATTCTCAGCGCCCAACCCATCAACGAGTTCGAAATCCTGTCGAAGACAGCACCTCACCTAGCTGCGATCCTCTCTCGTAGTGCAACGCGCACAAGACAGGCACTGCCTTGGAGGCTCGGTCACCCACCACGCCCCGCCACCACCCCCTCCTCGACCACCGAATACCGCCCGTCCTCAATGCAATCCTTCCTCTTGCGTCTCTCCACATTCAAAATTTCCACGTACTCCAACAAACCCTCTTCTATCGATGCAGTCGCAGCAGCCAAGTGCGGCTGGGTAAATGATGGCAAGGATCGCCTCGTCTGTGGGATATGCGATGTGTCGTGGGTCGTCGCGGGCCGCGAGGGTATGAGCAGAGATGCTGGTATGTCGAACCGATGAAGAATGAAGGTAGGTCCAGATTGACTGACACTCCGCAGCCAATGCTTTGGTGGAGAAGCAGCGTGCGCAGCTGGTGGATATGCACAAGGATGGGTGCCCTTGGAAGACAAGACAATGCGACGGTATGTCTACAAATCATATGTTGCGACAGGGAGCTCATTTCTGCTCCAGACTCCATATACAGAATACCGCTGCAAGCACCGATTGCTATGGCACGAGAGATCAAGACACGTGCGGCGGTACTAGACACCGTTGTACAAGAAGTCGAGATCAAGCACCCAATGGTGCGTACCTTCAGCCGCTCCATACACACGCACTCCTGACGGAGGTGACAGACGTCTACCCAAGTTCAGTCGCTACTATCGACTATCGCGAGCGTCCGAGTACGGACCTTTGCAATCCCTAACTCAGAGGGGGATTCGCCCGCGGGATCCGAGGATGGTGAGGCGCAAGAAGAGCCCCAACCTTCGGAGACTGCAGTCATCACAGCGTTGTTCGGATGGTCAATCGTCCCGCCAGCGCCACCCGCAGAGCGGCCGCGCACGCAGTCGTTAACTCGCGCAAGCTCCATGGCGCCCCCCACTCCCACGCGCACACCATCGCGCGCGGCGTCGGTCATCTCCCTTCGCGAAGGCACGCCTACGCCGGGGACGCCGACCCGCGCCAGGGTGCTCGGTCAGAGTGCCAGCCGGGCCTCGACTCCATCACCTGCGAAGCCAGACGCGACCCTCCTGCATTGTGCCTTATGCCAACGTCGGGTCGGGCTGTGGGCCTTTATCTCGCCGCCACAGACCAATGGGGCCGCCTCGACGTCAGATGCGCCCAGGCAACCGCAACGCCGCCAGCTCGACGTGCTCCGCGAGCACAGGTCGTACTGCCCGTACGTCGTGCGTTCGACGGTCGTGCCGTCCATGCCTGCACCGCAATCCGAGGACACGTCTCGTCCATCCTTGTCGGCGCAATCAGCTGGGCAGAATACGATCGAGGGCTGGCGGGCTGCCCTGACCGTCGTGATGCGCCACGGGATGGCACGCAAGCAGCGCCTCGCTCACGGGCGGAGTGTGAGCGGGAGGTCGACGAACGACCCGGCCCAAGACGATCGGCCGTCTCAGGGTGAGCAAGAGATGGACGCTGTGGAAGCCATGGTTGCTGGGGTGAAGAGTCGCGGGGTACGTCTTTCTCGTTCGCATACATTACTGTTTGTTGATGATGTTTCCTTCAGGGCAAGGATCTCCTTAAGTATGTCAAGGGACTGCTCGGGTAATTGTATCAATATTGGACTGCGGTGTATCCTGTTGCTGTATCTACTGTATGTTCGTCTGTGGGCCAGAATATTGTAGCCATCACTTGGTACACTCTACAACAATTTCCGAACCGGCGATTTTATGGATTGTGCTCGCGTCCGTACAGCGGCGTATCACTTGCGCTTGCGTACTGTTACTACTGTAAGCATCGCCGTTTCGAGTCCGACTGATGTGGCGTGCAACGAGCGCCTGCATAATAGTGGCGGCACGGGGACCCGTGCGTACGCTCATCACACTCTACGACTGACACAGCATCTCTTATATTCTTATCGTCCGTCTGACTGGCTTGCATTGCTCTCAGTTTATTCTGTTCCCCTTAATCCGCAATGCCTGCTGGCTACGCACCCCTGCCCAACCCCCGCTCTGAGCCGGATGCAGATCAGGAGTTGGAGGCTGCGTTCGACGACCACGAAGACGACGAGCACACCGCCAACGAGAACACCCGCCTCACGCGGGGGTACTATGTCGACGAGGACCCCTTATCCACGGCGGCGCCGACACCACAGCGATCCGGGACATACGACTTCGAGCGCGAGTACGAATACGACGTCCCGCCCCCGGGGTCGCCCCCGTCCCCCTCCGCCCTTGCCCACCCGAACGACTGGGGCAACTCGAACGGACAGCTCCCGGGTACGCCAGTACGCCCCGACCCGCCGCGGCCCTCATTCTACCGGCGTGTGGTGGGTGCGCTGCTTCCGCAGCACTATGCGCGGGTGCCGACATCAGAGGCGGGCAGTGGGGCGCCTGGCCTGCTGGGCGGCGGGATAGAGAATGACGGCGTGTTTGCGAATGTGATGGCGAAGCCCGGGCGATCTGTCACGATGACGAACGAGAACGGCGAGGTGATCATGGTGCCGGAGGAGGCGCAGAACGAGCTGCCGCCGGTGAGTGCTAGCCCCTGCCCGTTTCTCCCGAGCTTCGCCAACAGGACTCGCAGACATACGCAGAGGCGCAGGCGGACGCGGTCCCGCCCTACTGGGAGACGACCGTCATGGCGCCGCCCATGATGTCGATTGGCGGGGATATGATCGTGGACGACCTGCCCACCGGCTCTATCATCTTCTTCATCTCGACGGCCTTCGTCTCGTACTTCTTCCAGTTCGTCGGCTTCGTGCTCACGTACCTGCTGCACACGACGCACGCTGCCAAGTACGGCTCGCGCGCGGGCCTCGGGCTGACGATGATCCAGTACGGGTTCTCGTCGCGCATGCGTGCGGCGCAGATGGTGGACGGCGAGGGCGGCGTGGGCCAAGACCTTATCCTGTGGAATTCCACGACGGGCATGCCGGAGGTCATCCACAAGACGGGGCCGGGGCAAGCGATGCTGCCCAACGGCACGACGATCGACATCTCCGGAGCAGAGTGGAACATGGGGTCGAGGGATTGGATGTCTTTCCTACTTATAATCATAGGTGCGTATCATCTGTGGTAACATGTGTAGCCATTCGCTGACACGCGGGGCCGTTTGTAGGCTGGTTCCTCCTTGTTGCCTCCATCATCGGCTTCTATCGCGTCAAGCGGTGGGAGAAGTCGATCCGCCAAGCAGCCGCGCCGCCCGCGCCCCGCTCTACGGAGCAGGCACAGCAAGAGGTAGAGACCCGCCGCAATATCGAGCGTGTCTTCGGCATATACGATGTCGAGCAGGTCGAGCCGCCAACGCCCAACACCGCGCAACTCACCGAGGCGGAGGCGCGTTTGCAAAGGGATCTGCGGGAAGCGGGGCTGCTATGAACCCGATTGTAGAACAAGTCAGCGTCGGCGGTCTGTTCGACGTCGAGTGAGACAGGATGGACTCTAAGTCAGTGGAGTGTACTACTTATTTAACCTAAGTAGAACGTTGTGTTAATGCGATCACAGTCACTATCTTGGAGGTGCTTGTATAGATAATAAGTTGTCAAGATGCTACTGTCTGGACTGACGACGGCCTCCTACGACGGTAATACGGCAAGGTGGTTTGTGCTGCCCACGTTTGGGTCGGCGCATCCCAATTTGTGTTTGCTTTATTTTCTGCCTTCGAGGTGCCTGACTGGAGCAAGCACCCGACATAGATCCCATATCGTACAGAATAGTCACACCGCGAGGACACCCCCACCGCAGCTATACAGCGTCCACATGGTGCTTTACTTTCGTGTCATAGAAAGAGACGTATCCCTTGATATCAGCGGCGTCGCTCTCGGTGGGGTCGGCATAATACCACACTGCGTTGTCGACCTTCTTCCCTGTGGGGAGCTCGATGGTGTAGTAGTTAGCATCGCCCTAATGAAGCAACATCTACTCAGATCAAGGCTTGAGCGGGGGTCAAGACGAACTCAATGACGAACCTTGTACGGGCAATGCGTGACCAACTCCGTCGACTTGAGGAGCTCTTTGTGACAGTCCTCGGGCGGAATGTAGATGCGAGGTGGCAAGCCTGTTTCATACAGCAGGCGCGGCTTCGTGGTGTTCGCGAGCTCAACGCCGTCTACTTCGACTCGGACGCGGCGAGGAGCCTCGACGACGTTGATGCGCTACACGACCCCTCCCGGATCCGGATCAACATCAACTGGGACGACATGACGATATCGTAGGGCAGTGGGGGGTACGAACCTTGCCCTTGTCTATATTCTGCGATGCCTCCTTGAACCAGGCGTCCATGATGGGAGAGATCGAGGTGTTGTTCATGCAGAAGCCCACCCGCGGGTGATATACCCCCGGGCTCACTACGTCACGGTCCCGTGGTCGACGGGACGGGCACCGAATGACAAATAATCTCCTCGACGAGCCGAAACCCGTTACCCCGCGATCCATACACTGGCCTGGTCAGTAAGCAGGAAGACCCGAACCACTCACCATGCATGTCGACTTCTTCAATGGCTCCCACCGGACCAGACGCCGAGGTCACTGGTGTAAACTCTGCGCTCACATCAGAATCGTGTTGCATCTAATAACTAAGTGCCCACGATCAGTCCGCGTATCGAGCAAGTTCTGGCAAAGCTTGACCTCACTGACTCGGAAACACAGGCGAGGTGGTGGATAACTAGTACTTTGGAGGCGTCTTCCGGCAGCCGCGCTGACATGCGCGAACGAACACGGTCACGCGCCCAGTAGTCACCGCGCAGACAGACATATATAATCGATACAGGGCTCAAATCTAGCGCAGCCGACGGTTCTACAGAGGATACATGAGGAGAAGTACAACCCGAGTCCAGGTGACTAGTACTGGGGCTACTATGCACTGGCAACGCGATGACGGGTGGTACATTCAATTGGACAGGACTGTACGAGAGAGAAGAGAAGGACGGGTGTCGTTCAACTCGGTAGTTAGTATCGGATGCGGAAAGGAAAACATATTCTTCGGGAGTACAAGAGCTCAGGCTGCCAACTTGGAGCGGGAGTAATAGACGACGTAACAGATACGAGACTCGGATTCGACGTGCGTGACAGCACATCATCAACGGTTCGACACGTCGGTGGTCGCGTTCTGGACACCCGCGACGTTGGGGTTACGGATAGGGAGTCGTCTGTAGACGTGCGCCCGCTTGTGGGCAGGTTGCGTGAGTGGATCTTCGTCTCCTGGAAGTTCCCGTTTCTCGGCCCCGCGAGAGCCAGCGGCTCGACTACCGACCTGGCTAGCGGATGGGACCGCCTTCGTAGGCATCTTGAATGGTAGCGCATGGTCGTTCTGCGGCCAATCGGGGGCCGCAAGAGCTTCGTCGAAGAGATCCAGAACGGCATCGTACGTCAGAGGTACCTCGCTTGTGGGTTCCAATGGCCTCCGCGAGGAAAAGTAGCAGATTTGCTTATACTTCTGGATAAGCGTGGTCAGTGGCTTGTTATCCTTGACCTCCCAATACATCTCATCGGTGAGGAAGGCCGACTTGGCGAAGGCACTCTGGCGATCCGTCGGCTGACCGAAGACGGACAAATAGGGTTCGTTGGGCGGGAAGCAAGTAGTGGCCGTATATCGTAAGACGACCCATAACAGGAGCCAGAAAAACGACTCAAGGTCGTGGCGTGCGTCGTGCGTGACGTGCGTCTTCAGAATTTCGACGGCCATGAAGTAGAGGGTGCCCTATCATCACAAAGCGGTCAGCATCAGCCTTGCGCGACTGGCCACGGTACGTACTGTGCGCTCTTTCAGTTTCATTCTGATCATCCAATTTTCCCGTTCGGCCTTAGCCTCTTCTGTCATACCATCCTGGTTCGTAGCGCCCATGGGAGGGATATTCTCCTCAGGAGGTGCGGGGCGTCCACATTGCGGCAAATTGCGGTCATACTCCTCTACGTACCGCTTCCAGCTCTCTTCGGACACTTCCCAGCCCGCTCGTTTCAGGAGCTCCTTCCAGTTGAAGCCGTAATCAAAGTCGAGAAGGAACCCGACGAAGAACGACATCAAGTCATCGCTGAGCATGACGTTGTTCTCGCTTATATCGCGATGAATAATGCCAGCGCGGTACGCTTGTCTATGGCCTAGACAAAGAGACGCAAATCAGTACGACGGCAAACACACACGAGGGCGGTCAGACGTACCGTAGATAGCATCCCGAAAGCCTCTGATGAGCTCCTTCGTCGACTTGAACTGCGAAAGAGGCCGGCCGACTGTCTCGAATACAAGCCGCATATGGCTCCGTTCGTTGTATTCAGAGTCGTCGCTTCTGCCTGCTGCGTCTGGCGGCCCTCGGCAAACTGTACGGTGGTAGAACTCGTATGGGGCGGGCCAAGGACAGCTGCCGTCTTCGCAGGGCACGAGTTTGGCCGCTTCACGTGCTCCAAGGTCGTCGCCGTACTGCATACGCGCGAGGCCAAACAGCTCCCCAACCACGGGGTCCAGCTGGGCTTCAACGAGGAGTTCCTCCAAGTCTGGCGGGAAGTCGCATGGGCCCTCTGCGGCGAGCTTGTCCGGATCGAAAGGGAACGGTGGGAGCTCGCCCCCATCGGTGTTGCGATGCAAGAATCGATAATCGTCGAGTATGTCGCGCCACGACCGATCCCGCATAGACTCGCGAATCTGGTCGTAGAAGGCGTCCTCTCGATCGCGGGCGACTTGCCGCCAGGCATCCTTGACCGCGAGCCGCTTCCATGTCCCCTCTTCGTAACCCTCCCATACCACGGTCGCACGGGAGAACAGTCGCGGGTTGAGGGAGCGGATGCGATAGAGGAGGACTCGCGTCGAGCTTATGAGGCTCCCGTCGCTGTCGTACTTAGCGACGGTCATCCACCTACAAGCCCGCCGCTCATCTTCCGAGAGCGGGCGTTGCCCAATCTCCTTGCACTTGTCGTCCGCCATATCCTTATCTTGCTCTGACGCCCGAAAGAGTGTCGGGTCCTCGCCGAGGAGCCTAGCGACGGGTGTGGCTCCGGGTACGCCGCCAACGGGAGCCTCGTAGTGACAGATACGCCAGAGCAGCTCGTGGAGCGGCCAAGGCTTCTTCTTGATGTCGATGGACCTCGAGACGACGCACGCCGCGCGGTCGAAGCGGTAGATACGCGCCGAGTCCTTGTAGATCCCGACGACAAACACGAAGAGCATGCCNCGTGCGTCAGCATCAGGTTGCGCGCGCTCTTAGCCAGTTGGGTCAGCACCCCCGTCCCTGACTGTCTGACGGAAGGCCAGGGAGCGGACTCGTTGATCGGATCGTCAGTGTTCTTGACCTCGCAGACCATCGCGATGCGGTGCCACGTCTTGGCCCATGTGTCGTCGTTGTCGTCTTCACCGGGGAAGGACATCATGACTCGCGAATCTGGTCGTAGAAGGCGTCCTCTCGATCGCGGGCGACTTGCCGCCAGGCATCCTTGACCGCGAGCCGCTTCCATGTCCCCTCTTCGTAACCCTCCCATACCACGGTCGCACGGGAGAACAGTCGCGGGTTGAGGGAGCGGATGCGATAGAGGAGGACTCGCGTCGAGCTTATGAGGCTCCCGTCGCTGTCGTACTTAGCGACGGTCATCCACCTACAAGCCCGCCGCTCATCTTCCGAGAGCGGGCGTTGCCCAATCTCCTTGCACTTGTCGTCCGCCATATCCTTATCTTGCTCTGACGCCCGAAAGAGTGTCGGGTCCTCGCCGAGGAGCCTAGCGACGGGTGTGGCTCCGGGTACGCCGCCAACGGGAGCCTCGTAGTGACAGATACGCCAGAGCAGCTCGTGGAGCGGCCAAGGCTTCTTCTTGATGTCGATGGACCTCGAGACGACGCACGCCGCGCGGTCGAAGCGGTAGATACGCGCCGAGTCCTTGTAGATCCCGACGACAAACACGAAGAGCATGCCGTGCGTCAGCATGAGGTTGCGCGCGCTCTTAGCCAGTTGAGTCAGCACCCCCGTCCCTGACTGCCTAACGGAAGGCCAGGGAGCGGACTCGTTAATCGGATCGTCAGCGTTCTTGACCTCGCAGACCATCGCGATGCGGTGCCACGTCTTGGCCCATGTGTCGTCGTTGTCGTCTTCACCGGGGAAGGACATCAGGATGTCGGGTAGTGTGTAGTGATGTTCTTCTTCCCATTCCTTGAAGGGGAACCGCACGGCGCACTTGCTGCCGTCTGCGAACTTCGGGCGACGAACATCGTCGAACCCCGAAACGAGCTGCCTGAGACCTTTGATCTAGATGATCGTGTCAGCGCCCACTGTCGCAGGGAAGACAACCGTGTTGAGGAACTTACCAAGTGAGGGTACTTGTCAGTCTCTTTTCCCGAGGAGGGGACTGCCTTAAAGACCTCGGCGGGGTCAGTCCACGGGCGGTGACCCTCGAATTTGCTGTGGCACGGAACATAGTCCTCGAAGAAATCTTGGAGTGGCTCGTTGATCAGGCTGATCTTTCCGCTAATTTCCGCGGCCCACGAGTCTTTGTTCACTTCGCTGTTCTGGCGAGTGTGCTCCTTGAAAACAGACATGGTAGCCGACTTGTGCGTGCGTTCAGTGCCTTGCATGTCGGACTGAGATAAGATGCGAGCAGAGGATGAAGATGCCCTTGTCGAGGGCGAAGAGGAACGCGATGACGGGGATGGGGAGGTTGGAGGCGACATATTGGCGGAACTAAATATGTATCCGTGAAAATGTGATGGCAGCGAGTGATGTAGCAGCGTGCAGGCAGAGTACAAGGGGTTTCCCTTTTTCGGAAAATTGTGGCAGCCACAGGCAAGCCTCGTTTTCCCTCGTTGCTCGAGAAGCGTGATATGATTCGACGAACGGCCCCAAAGCGAGCCGCAGCTAGAGAGATAATGTGTCAGTTGCCTTTGGTTCGACGGATATGGTAAATCTTATGAGAATGGATAGCTCGGCCGGCTGATGCTGTGCTGGGGGCGAGATGCCGCGTGTGCGAAGGTCGAGATGAACGTAGGAGTGAAGCGCTGTGGCTCAGGCAGCCACCAACTGCGACAGCCACAGACGCGCCGAGGCTTCACCGGCCCGGAGAGACACGATCACGTGGATTGACAGAGATGCGGTACATACGCGCATGACAGTGTATTCATTGTTCAAATGTTCAATGACGAAACTTGAGAATGCCTGCGAATTCCAATATTTCCCACTGCTCCGAGTGACTGAATCACGATGATTAATCATTTATCTGCATATCGGGCCGCTTTTTGTTGCGCATGCGTACAACTAGTACTCGTAGGTAGTAATACGCGACCATGCCGACGTTGAGTATACGATCATATCGATGAAGTTCGCATACCAGTTCTCTGTCACGAGTAACTAGCACACACGAAGTGGAGGTTAGACTCTATGCCGGAAACGACAAGGGGATAGACGTTCTGTGAGGAAGAGCAAGGCAAGCAGCGAAATAATCCGACCAATCAACAAAATATGCACGGGGCTTCCATATCACCTGGCCGCGCGAGCTTCCCTGATACTGTGTTCAAGTACTGCTCAGCCCCATGCAGCATCAAGCTCGATGGTAGCGGAAGCATGGCATTCAGGTCCGCCGCTCTTCCCAGAGTTGGCAAACTGTCACGACCCAGGTGTGTATTGAATGATACCTCGCTGCCACGCGGTTGCGCGGAGAACGTCTCAGAAGGTGCTCGACCGGGAGGGTGGAGGGACACGCACACCGCCAGCCGGCGGGCACCTACACAGAGCGTCGGAAACGAGAGGGGGCATAAAGGGTGGTGCGAGGCTCTCCATCGCGTCACCCAGCATCCCTGCGCTCTTCTCGCCTCCTCCTCTCGTCCCCCAGCACTCCTTTGTTATTCCCTTCCTTACAACCAGGTTGCCATCGCTCATCAGCACTCATCAGTCAGCCAGAGATGCTCCCAAGATTGAATGATTACAAGTGTCTGCGCTACTTTCCTTATACTAGGTCTAGATTAAACAATGACTATAACCCTACTTCCTCCGGCGATACAAAATATCGCAAGGCTGCTGCGGCGTGACCATCATCGACTAGCAAGGGACGTCAGCTTAGCTCAAGCACACATAAACACACAAAAGAAGACACACCGTGTAGTCAGGCTTCGGGAACGGCCCCTCGAAGCGCAGCTCGACCTTGCGAAGCATCGTCATAATGACCATGCCGATCTGGAGCAGCGCGAACTGCTCGCCGATGCACCGATGCCGCCCCGCGCCGAACGGCAGGTACGGGCTCTCCGTACCCTTGGACACCAGCCCGAACCCGAAGTCGACCTTCGAGCTCTCATCGTACTGCTTCCGTGCCTGAGCCGCGAAGCCCGACGCATCGAGCCACCGGCTCGGGTCCCACGAGGCCGCGTCCTTCCAGTAGAGCGGGTCGAGCTGGCTGAGGGCGGGCGAGGCCATGACGGTGTAGCCCTTCGGAACGACGTAGACGCCGTCCTCAGACGGCGCCGCGAGGCCTTGAGGCACGGGGATGTCGCTGCGCACGTACCGCATGATACTGTGGATGGGCGAGTGCAAGCGGAGGGTCTCCCTAATGACAGCGTCCAGAAGGGGCACCTTCTTCAAGTCCTCGTACGCGACGTCACGGAAGCCGCCGCCTGGGAGACCAAATTGCTCCACCTGTTCCTGGTACAACAACTCGCTGGAGCACGCGGTCAGGAACCGGGATACAATAGAAAGAAGACAGACGTACGCAATATCGGGACGGTCCGCGAGGTGAAGAAGGACCCATGATGTGGACGATGAACTCGTGTGTTGGCCGGCCATGAGCAAGGCGATCATGATATGGGCGATTTCGTGGTCTGGAATAGACCGTCCGTCACGGTACCTCTGCTTCATGAGGGATGCCATCACGTCATCATAGTCCTACAGGTGAACCCAAGCATAAGCCAGGCCCCACAAGCAATACGGAGGCTCCCACATACATCGGGGCTGCCTTGTCTGCGCCTGTTCATGATGCTGAGGTAGAAGTCGGTCATCTTGCGCTGAGCGTCGTCACGCTTCCGGTAGCTCGGCAGAGGGAGATTCTCGAACATCCAGTGAAGGGGCGTGAAACCGTGGTCGAGGTCATGGTACAGGTCGGCAAATCCCTTGGACATGCAGTCCCTGATCTCCTTGCCCTGAAGAGTCCTGGCGGCAGTGAGAATTGTGAGCTCGGCCATCGTCTTGTACGCGCTGAAGGTGCTCCACTCGGCCGTGCTGCCCGATTGGAACCCTTGGAAAACCGAGTCGGTGTCCATGAAGTTCGTGACCTCGTCTTCGATCATTCCGACGTACTGGCGGAACTTGTCCGTCGTCAATGACACCTTGACGAACTTCTTTTGCTCCATGAGCTTCTCGTTGGGGCAGTCATACACGACATCACTGCCGAATACGGGAGTTGTTAGGGACTGCCAACAATGCCTATCAGCTTCTGTTGATATCGTCAGCGAGTACAACATACCGAGTAGACCTCCTCGGCTGCAATAACTGTATGCTTTCCGCCAAAGACGAAGTCGTTCCCCTTGGGGCCAAGCGTCGTAGTGACGCGCTTGCCTAGCAGCACGAATGTGAAGACATCGCCGTACTGCCAATTAAACTTAGCCTATCAGCTTCGGACGGAGACCACGAGTGACGTACCTTTTCGCGGCAAGACAGGAAGAACCCGACCGGGTCTTGACCGTATTGCGCCGCAGAGCCAAACCAGGGTATCCAGTGGAACACAACGGGGGGCAAGGAAGGGTCACGCGGGAGCTGTTCAGAACGTGGTTAGGTGGCTGTTACCGCCGCGTTGCCGCCGCCGACGTCATTGGCACTCACCAACTGGTATAGAACGTTCAGCACGACAGCGATGATGGGTATATTGATGACGAAAAGGAGAGCAAGACGGGAGAGCGAGGCAGAGGCTATCTGCTCCTGCGCCTGGACGAGGTAGCCTGTCCAAGGCTCCGAGTAGTTTGCGGTGAGGGACATCGAGTTGGAGATATCACCACGCGGAATCGCTCGTGGCCGTCGCGACTGTCGTCGTGGTCGTCGTGGTCGTCGTGAACGTCGGCGTGAGCGAGCAAAAGGGAGACGTCTGATGGGCTGGGAACCGACAACGGGCTGATAATTTATATCGTTCTCGAATTAGTATGGTCCGATGGTCATTTACCATATGAGGAAGGAGACGCTACCTGGCGCGTGGACCGTTGTCGGCCTGGCGGAGACTGGTGGAGACCCCGCAAATGCGCATATGGATCCCCCTGGACTCGCTTCTGTCCTTCTACCGCCCGCGCTCCAATCAAAAGATCATTTCTGCAAACAAATCTCCGTGATCCCAGCGCACGCCACCACAGGCCACCACGTTTTCAGTCCACTCGTCGTTCGATTCTTTGCAGCACGCAGGTCGCCTGACACAAACCGGCGAACACGGATCCGACGAGGCAAAACGGGGGTAGGAATATGCATCCCCATTTCAGCTAGTCGATTGTCACCAGGGTCAACAACGTCTTGGATTCCAGTCAGACTGTCAACGGTAGTTGTCAGTTATTTCTTGTGCTCGGGACACACAAGCCGCGTTATTGGTCAGACAGCTGTACATTTCTCTCGTCTGATCCGATGCTCGGCCCATGAACAAAGCTTTGACCGCTGGCGAACAGCGGTTCAACCTAATCACCCAACTGGGCAGGCGAACTACCTTCTTCGGTAAGTACGATCGCAGACGGCGTCACGGTGGCTGACTGTTCGGAGGACTGAGGACCGTCGCATGAATCGTTGACGAGAGGGCGACATCATGACATGATCCTCATAAGAGCGTCGAAACTCAAAAGCGGAGGCATGGATCGCATTTTGCAATATGATCATCTCCATGTCACGCCAAAGAAAAGCGACAGAAGTGATTTGCAGTACTTATCAGAGTATTCAGGGTTTCTGTACGGAGTCGAACGTACTACGCACCAGACCAAGATTGGACTGAACTATGGCGCAGTAACAGAGGTTGACATCACCGTAGGGTAACGTACCACTGGCAGAGACGACGTACGCAATTGCGTGCTGGGCGCGCGCATCTCCTGTGTGTTCACAACTAGCGACTCAGTTGATATGACGGTGAGCATCGGCACCCGACACAAGATGTATAATTACCTAATTCTCATAACAGTCCTGCAAGATGCCGTCGTATGTTAAGTTCAAGCCCGATATTTGAGACGGAGACACTCGCCAATGTGAACACTGCGTAGAGCCAATAGGTAGGCCGCTATCGGGCTTTTCGAACATCGCATTGTGTCATGGATAGAGCAGCGTAGACACCCGAATTTGCTCTTCTTGTCTGGGCGTGGATCGGTCAATACCGAGTATCTGTACCAACTCAGAAATGATAACGCACTCACCGCCTGGCCCTTGTGACGAATAACCTACGTTCTATTGCTCCCTAGAGTAGACTGAGGGCACAATACATGAAATCGGCCTTGAAACCTCTGGCCGGCTGACTTTCTGCGCACCTCGAGTTCCATACCTCGGTGGCGTGACAAAGCCGCATAGGCACCACCGCCTCAGCCCATAGGCTGCCTCCGGTCTACGAAGGCACGATGGCAGCGGGGCGCTTCCCGCCAGGTTCTCTACTAAAATCCCGGGGCGAACACAGCCGGAAGCCAATCCTGGCAGCGGCCAGCGTTCAGGATACAGCCAATCGTCGCATTAGCTTGGGCTCGTACCACTCTCCGCCACACTCGCGGTAGGGGGCCTTCCGTCGTGGCCGTCCTCTCCGCTTCTCTTGAACGACATGAGGATTCCGCAGCCATGCTCGTGCCCAGGGTTCGTGTTCACGGGCAGCCTATGCCGGCACTTGAGGAGTAGGTTTGCTGCAGCCTGCGTGGCTTTCATCCGTAGCCCTAATAAAAAAGATCAGTTTCTATGGCAATGAAACGAAAATAGTGGGGGTTGAGTACACTGGCAGTGGCAACCGGACATGATAACATGATAGATGCACCTAGACGTCATGCGAGCAACCTATCGCAAGCTCGCGTTGCGAGTAGAAGGGCGGGCACAGTCTGCCCGTCCGCTTCTTTCGAGGGTGGCACTCACTCACGCTGCGCTTCTAGCCTGAACATGTTCTCCTCGGCTCGCTAGAAAACGCCGCGCATGTCGAAAAAGCATTCGCCAATGACGTCGCACAGCGAGCAGTGCGCCTGTCTGCGGCGCCAAGTTCATCGCCGTCGCCCATGAGTAAGACATGCTTGTCCAGAGTAGGGTGTGTATCATTATGGCATGTAGCATATACAATCCAGCGCAGGGCACGTACTACAATATGTCTATCCTGAGTCTATCTCTTGACGAGGGCGAGGGTCGAATTGAGGCCCAGCTCAAGGTCCGCAATTTTCACCGGAACCTCTTGGCCCACTTCAATGCTCCCCCCGGGCTCCAGATGAATGAGGTCCGCCTTCATGCCGAGGCTCCAGATGAAGCACGCGGCCTGCCAATACTGCACGTAGAAGTTGTTCACCGGGGTAGACGCTACGAAAGCGGTGAGCGACTTCTGGAAGCGCTCCGCCTCGGGTGTGCCCTTGTGCTCGACCAACCACCGCTGCAGGCACTTGTACGCCCAGTACGCGTGGTGCTTTCTCTGGGCGCGATTCTCGTAGGTCTCCCACCACGCGACGTGCTTAGCGACGCCTCTGAGCCACTCGTCTTCGAACAACCGCGGCTGCTCCGGCGACAACAGGGCTTGCTTGATCTGCCAGTGCGTCATCATGTCGAGGAATCGGCGGAGGGGCGAAGTCGCCCGCATGTAGCCCTCGCTTTCAGGGATGCCCAAGATGGCATGGGGACCGGGCACAATGTCGTACGTCGCGCCACTAGGGAGCAACCCATGACCAATCAGGGTAAAGGAGTTCAGGAAACCCTGCTCGTCGCGCATCTCCAGCGCCCGCTGCAATGCACCTGGAACAGCCTCTGTGAATGGAGCAGCGATGCGTCGGATTGCGGGGACGCCACGCTCTTTGAACCACATCGACGCAATGCGCCCCGCGAGCCGCGCGCTCTCCGCGACAATCTGCCGTGCACCTGCCTCGGCCGTTTTTGTGGTGCCAACCCAGAAGTCCATTTGCGGGAAGCCTGACCAGAGGTACGGGCGGTTGAGTAAGGGTGGTGTTTCAGGTAGTGGTTTGGGGTTTAGGGCAAGCTCTGCGTAGGACCATTCAAGCTGCAGTGCGCCTGTACGTATACGGCTCTTGACTAGAGCGTCCGTGAACTTCTTGGCAAAGCGAATGTTGTCCACAGCCGCCTTGTCGAGAGAAGCGGCATCGGGTGGGGGGCGACGGTCTTCACCTCCCAAGGGAAAGCTGCGGGGCGCTGTAGGCTCCCCAATGGCCTCGTTGACACTGTCATAGTGCAGCTTTCGAGCGCTCCTGATAATCCCCGGCCGTATTTTGTACTCGATGATGTTCCCCTCCAAATCGACTTTGCCGCTGAACGTCATGACGACTTGCGGCCCGTCTTTGCCTAGGCTCAGTTCGCGTAACTGCGGGACGTTGGGTAGGAGCGGGTAGGAGCGGTCGAGGTAGTAGTGGGTCTCCAGATGGCTGAAAGCTTGCCTCGCGATTTCGTGGGTAGGTGGGAGGACAGAAGTGGGGTCGGCTATATGGACGTGTAGCCACGCATGATCCGGCTCGTTGGGTACGCTCTCGATGGAGATTGCGTCGTCTAGCTCTTCTGCGTCGATATCGTCAATGACATACGCTGGCAAGTCACCGAAGTCGTGTCGAAGGTGCTCGACGAGGTCGCGCGAGTAGAAATCCTCGGGACCGAGCGGTCGACCGTAAGCTGAATGCGTACTGGTCGTGGCGGCGGAGGCAGAAGACGATGCCGGGTGATCGTGCGTGATGCTGCCCTTGAGCAACGCCATCCCGCGGTTAGCCCTTTCCTCCTCTGAGACGTGGAATCGCTCAATGGGGTCTACCCATGGCGGAATCACACCGAGCTCGACGAGGAATGGATGCGCGGATGCCGTCCCAAGATTTTGGCGGTCGTAAAGACCAACGCGCTTGAGAATGTACGACAGCGAAATCTCGAAGGGATCCTTCTGGGTCGTACGCGTCCCATGACTCGCCGCGAAGAAGAATCGAATGATGGTCAACTCCTCCGGCGTGAATGTGGTAGTATTGTCCACAGTGTACGAGGGTGTTTGCGTCCACGTGTCTTGTTCTCGCTTTCGTGATGCCCTGATGAGAGCCCTGGCCTTCTCCACGAAACGCGCCACGATGGGATCTCTACGAGCGACCATTTTGTTGACAGCTTCGATATCGTCCACTTCTTTTTTGGCCCGCACCGTGAATGTAGACCTCGTCAGGAAGTCGGATGATTCGGCGACAAACAAGTGTGCTTTGTCAAATAGGTACTTGTGTATAGCCCACCTGGTCTGGACGTCAACAGGCCGCCTCGGTGAGATGAGGCGCACTACTGCATCCACTGAGGTTGTAGTGGCCTTACTGGGTTCTGGATGCCTCAGCGCATCGTAAGCCCCCCGAAGCCGATGGTAAATGTCCGCGACCTTTTCCTCCACGGCTATCTCGAAGTTGCGCATGCGCTTCAGGACGTGGACACGGGCATTGATCTCGCTCTCGCTGAGACTGATAGACTTATCGGACCCACAGCGCGCGATGAGGTCGGGCTCGACGAAACCAGGGATGTAGATCATAATGTCAGATTGCGAGTGCGGCCAGAGGTCGCCACCGCTGAGCAACGAGTGTGACTTGAGCATGCCGTTCTCGACGGTGTTCTGGACCACAACCCCATAAAAGACTATCTCGTTCCTGTGGACGTGGTCAGAGTAGACCTCAAGAGACACGTGGGCACCGTACCTGCGAATCTCCACCAACGAACCCGGCGGTACACGCGTGGTCCTATCGTGCACCGCTGCATCCTGCGGGTCAATTGAGAAGTCCTGGGCTGCAAGGAGCTCCTGGAGTTCCGGAGTGGGAAGCCTATTGGGATTGACGGAGCGCTTCACTGCTTCCCTTAACCTACGGGTCTCCCCCTCATAGTGCGGTGGATGACCCCAGCCGGCCGCGTTCTGCTTCTTGACGTTGTTGTATACAAGTTCTTTGTTCAAGCGTTTTATGGCGTCATAGGTTTTCCTCGGCAAGGAACCCTCGCGAGTATGTTTGGGATTCCGGGTAACGTTGGACGCGTGACGTTTTGTGGTCCTGCTGAAGGACGCCGAGCTGGTAGACGCGAGTTCTGCAAGGCTGCGACGATGCATGCAGAAGGCCAATAAGGTCCTGGCAGTCCGGCTGAAGAGTACCGAGGAACGAAGACAGGCGCAAAGCGTGAAGCAGCAGAATGAAGACGTTGTGCACGGGTCGACGGGCTTCGAAGTTCTGTAATACGCGATTGCCTATTGCGGAAAGTGAGTGACCGGCCACCTCAAACAGGCAAGTCATGTTTTCAGTTCCGCCGCCCTGGCCCTGGTGGGTTCTGTGTTCTCCTCAGTTGAAGCTGCATCTGATATCCCTAGAAACTGCTGAACTGGGTCTGTTACTTTGTTCAATTTCAATAAGACAATCTCCTGGTCGCTTTCTTGCGGAAGGATGTTCAAACGCGTCGCGAAACGGCAGAGGAGACAAGAGCAGGATGAGGCGATGGGTTTGGACGCAGAGACGAAGGAGGTTCTCGGTCTGCATGACACCGACTCGGACGAATCGTCGTCAAGCTCCAACTCAGACAGCGAGTCGGAGATAGGAGATGGCAGCGCTGCTGAGGACCTAGGTGCAGTAGATGAGGAGGGCGACGAGGATGAAGACGCGCAAGAGGATGGCTCAGACGAAGACGAGTCCGGAGGCACGGACGACGAGTCAGAAGTCTCGGGAGATGAGGCACCACCAATCTCCATCCAGGCTGCTCTGAACGACCCTCTCTACATTATCTCTCTCGAGCCCGACATCCGAGCATGCATTACATGCCCCAGAAAACTACTCAAGAATTCCACGATGTGCGAGGTGCACAGGTCCTCTAACGTGAGTCGCTGCTTTGCTTGCGCACCGACAGCAACTGAAGGATCATATTTTGTCTAGGCACATGTTCGTCGGTTCAAGCGCTTCGCGGAACTGGCGCGTCAGGCGGAGCCGGAGACAGACGTACGGGAAGTTGTCGTGCAGCTTAGTGTGGTGCCGGAGAAGGAGAAGGAGAAGGAAGCCAGTGATGGCCTCTCAAAACGCGCGGCGAAGCGGGTGCGTATATTCGACAGATCGGAGAAGCTCTTCTACTCATGTCTACTCAGCAAGCCAAACAGGCAAAGATAAAGGCCAAGCGTGCGAAGCAGAAGACTATGAAAGCGAAGGGGGTCGCATGGAAGAAGGAGAAGGCGTCGAAAACGCAGAGCCCTGCGCCCGCTTCCGAGAGTGAAAGCGAGGAGGAAGAGCGACCCGTAATCACTTCCCCGCCGATGAAGAAGCGTAAGCTTGAGGCAGATAGTGCTCGTAGCGCGTCGCCCGATGCGCAGCCTCGGCGGTCGAAGGGCAGCACTAGAGTATCAGCGCCTGCACATGCGCCCACAAATACGACGGACATACTCCCGAAGACGAAGAAGAGCAAAACAGAAAGGGAACGACCGACGCAGAAGGCGGGCGCAAAGCAGGGGCCCCAAAAGCCTTCCAACGCGTCTTCTCGTCCGTCGAAACCGCTGAAGAGCAGGCAGTCGGCGAACGCGTCCCAGCCACCGAGCCGCTCATTTGAAGGCACGAAGCTCCCGCCTGACGGGAAGAAACGCAAGAGACCCCAGAAGGAGGCAGTCTGATCTCAGCGTCGTGGAACGCGCATAGCCATATCCGAATAAATATGCACACCAAGCAGCAAGTGTGTACAACAGCAGAGAGGGGACAGAACGAGTCGCTATCTGAGACTCTGAAGAACCTTGTCGGTCATCTCGATCACCTGCAAGCGACGCTGCGTTAGCTCAAAGTCGAGAGGCGCAGGAGGGAACGTGCCTGGTGGATGTCTGGCCGGTCGGCGGGGTTCACCTTCAGCATGCTGTCGATGAGGTTCTTGAGGCCTTGGGAGTAGGCGGACTGTGGATGTTTGTACTGCGCGTTCATAACGGCCATAGCGATTGAACCGCCCTGTTCGGTCGTCTGCATATTCTCAAATGGTGAATGCGAGTAGGCGAGCGCAAACAGTGTGCAACCAAGCGACTGTGCGCAGTGGATCGTAAGCACCCCGAACTTCATGCAAACGAGGCAAGGCGGCATACCCAGATGTCAACTTTCTCGTCAAGCGCAACGTTTGTCTTCACGTCGAATAGCTCCGGGGCGCGATATGCCATCGTACATTGCTCTGCTGCTAGGTCCTGCTGAAGCAGCGCTTGCGACCGGTTCTCAATCCTGATTCGTGCCTTCATCGCACTGCCGAAGTCCATCAGGACAGGCGAACCGTCATCTGCGATCATCACGTTCCTGCAGCAGACCGTTTTGCCCCGTGAATATCGTCACAGAGTCTTGACAATGCTGCTCACCCCGGCTTCAAGTCCCTATGCGCGTACGGGACGAGTTCCGTCTCGCCCGAACGACCCTCGCTGTCCTGTATTCTCGCAAGCTCCTCGTCACCGTCGAAGATCGGCTCGTTGTCGCGGTCTTTGGCGATGAGCGGCATCGACGCGCTCTGTGTATCGCCGTTCGAGTGGTAGGAGTAGCCACCGTCAGCGTCGCCCTCTGGGTGCGGGAACATCCCCGAACCCTCGTCGTCGTCGTCAAGAGAATGCCGTGGAGTGCTGGGGTTGCTGGGACCGGGCATGGGTGGGGAGGAGGCCTTGGATGCGGAGCGGGACTGGTTCGCGCGCCCGCCCTTCGAGTCGACGGGGACGCGGTAATCATGCATTGCGCGGACGGCGGCGCAAGTGCCCTTGAAGAGGCGGAGCATTTCTTGCTCGGAGAAGTGCGTACTGTTGATCGAGTTTGCATTGATAGCGTCTTGGAGGTTGCCGCGCTGAAGCAGTGTTGGACAATAAGCGGTGGGAGTCGTGAGCGCGAGGCGTACCTTATAGAGGGGGAGGAAGAGGTAGACGACCTGGCCGTCGCCGTTGGGGTCCTCCACTACTGCCGAGTCCTGTGATACAGGCGTGAGGTCACTCTTCAATCCTTGCAATATAGTTGCATACCAGTATACGAATGATATTCGGATGCCTGCAGTGACCGGTTATGTTACACCTTGGGTGCAAACCAGAGTTGTGTACTGCTCACTTGAATCTCCTATATGCTTCGACCTCTCTCATAGCTTGTCGTACATCCTCCCGACCGCTCGGACACCGGATCTTCTTCAACGCGAATTGTCTCTGGCGGACAACCTGTCAGCTCGACCGAAGCTGCCAGTTGCTTACAAGCATACCCCACTGTGCTCGTCTTCGGCCAAGTACACGAACGAGAAGCCACCTTCGCCCAACACTCTGACAATTTTGACTACAATGATCGGCACGCGTCAGAGTCGCGGCATCCACAGTGTCTTGGACATACATGTTCGGCCATTAATCTTGACCTTCGCTGATTGCTGGCATACGCAGGATGACAGCGCCCAGAAAGCGTCCTTGATTTGATACTTGATGCTGTCAAGCGTGCTATGGAGCTGTGGGTGAATCACAGACATGATATAATTTAAGCAGAGGGTGAAGAATGTGAAAGTGGAGGGAGAGGCGGAGGGACAGTGTGGAGGCAGGATGAGCGCTGTGCACACTGCAAGGCAACGCGCGACCGCGGCGGTGGCTGCGACTTGCACGCGATCCGGACGTGCGGCTCGACGCGTCCTTCATCTGCTTTCCGCCCTTCGTTACTCGAGGCGATCTTGCTTGTCTGTTACCTTCATCACGCTGCCTCCAGCGATCCTACCTTCAGCTACGGCGCGACCAAGTGCCATCATACTGGCTGCATAATGAATAGCTCGCCGTGGACACAATGGATGGCCGCGGCTTTTGAAGACGATGGAGATACAGGACCACCTATTGGTACACCTCCTACCTGTGAGTGCTAGTATGGCCGTGGAGTGTTCAATGGGGCCGACGTTTCTGCTCTTCTGGCAGCAAGGTTCGAAGGACCATGGTTCACAACGCAGCTGCTGTTATCCTCGTCAATTGGGCTCGCCTCATTCCTCATCTTCTCTTACTGTCGTACTCGATGGCCAATCCTATTCGCCCCTCGGACAAAACTCAAAGGTGCGGCCCAAAAGTAGCCTCCACCCCTTCTTCTTACAGCTCGGCACACAGGATTCTCGCCTCATGAAGCCCATGCCCATCAAGCGTTCTTCGGGTGGATATTGCCTACCATCCGGACGTCTGAGTTCACCGTTCTGCAGATAGTGGGGTTGGACGCTGCTGTTGTACGTGATCCGTGAAGGGCTCTTGCATGGCTAGTCTTGATCGCGCTTTGCCAGTTGCTCAATTTCTTCAAGATGTCGTTCTACCTCTTCTCCGTATGTTCCATCTTCGCCGCTCTTATCTTAATGCCCGTCAATTTGAAGGTATGCCCAACCAAGTATCTGTCAGTGGACCTGATCCTAGTGTCTCTATAGAATAATATCGACATCGGTGACGGTCGTAACGAAGACGAAGACGGGACATGGCCTCCAAACATTACATTCACTGTGGCCACAAACACAACAGAGGGACGCGACTGGCTCGACCTCATCAGCGATGCCAATTCCTACCTCTCCGTGCATCTGCTCTTCACATACGTTTTCACGCTCACCGCTCTACGCTTCATCCACAACAACTACAAGCGCTTCGTTCGCGCACGTCAGCTCTTCTCGCTGGAGCTGGTGCACTCCATCTCTGCCCGAACAGTCATGATCACCCATCTGCCTGATCACCTGAAAGGCGAGCGCGCACTGGCGGAGTACTTTGAGCACATGGACCTGTGTGTGGAGAGCGTGAGCATCTGCCGGGAGGTAGGCTCGTTGAAAGGACTGCTTGACAGGAGGACAGCCGCACTGCTCAAGCTGGAGAAGGCATGGGCGAAATACGTCGGTAACCCCAGTACCGTAGATCTGAAGAAGTCATCAATCGCCCCGGAGGATCGACTCGTGGATGTGGACGCACCTCCTGATGTGGAGGCACCCTCCGAGCGCGTCGTCGTTCCGGGTCGGAAACGACCGACACTGCGCCCTAGTGTCTTCGGGGCGAAGATCGACAAGCTCGACTATCTCGACCAGCAGTTCAGAACGGCTCATGAAGCGGTGAAAACGCGGCGTAAGAACGGTCGGTTTAAGGCCACTCACGTTGCCTTTGTGACCTTTGAGACAATGTCTAGTGCAGTAGGTTACCTCATACCTACTCCAGGTATAGACTCATATATCTTCCTGTCACAGCAAATAGCCGCACAAGCTG
This sequence comes from Fomitopsis pinicola, assembly GCA_001931775.1. Lineage (NCBI taxonomy): Eukaryota > Fungi > Basidiomycota > Agaricomycetes > Polyporales > Fomitopsidaceae > Fomitopsis > Fomitopsis pinicola. Next base: position 58,255 of record MPVS01000128.1, on the reverse strand, counting down.
CTCATTACCCCGCGCCGCGCTCTTGCCTCACCCACCTCGCCCCCGAACCGCGGGACATTGTGTGGTCTAACATCAGCCACTCCCCAAACAACCTGCGCATCCGCGAGTGGGTCGTTATCAGCGCGATCGCCGTTCTCCTGCTGTTCTGGACGGTGCCCACGTCCGCACTAGCCAGTCTGCTGAGTTACAAGGAGATCAAGAAGGTCTGGCCTTGGCTCGCCGGCGTCATCGACGCGAGCCCGCAGATCCGGGCTATCGTCCAGAACTCGCTGCCGTCTGTTGCGATCGCGAGTATCAACGCAGTGCTGCCATTCTTGTTGGAAGGTATGGCTTCGCTTGTCTTCTCGCGCTGAATGATGCCTCATGAATGTGGATGCAGCCCTCACTTACCTGCAGGGTTACCCCGCCCGGAGCTGGATCGAATACTCCCTCATGAAGAAGTGGGTGCTCGGTATATCGCGTGTGAGCAGAAGCTGATACTGGACGGCAGGTACTTCCTGTTCCTGCTCGTCAACGTCGTCTTTATCTTCCTCGTGGCGAGTACATATTGGCAGCTCGTTCGTGACTTCGCAAACTCCCCCGCTAAAGGTATCGAGAAACTGGCTTACGCCTTGGCAGCCGGTAAAGCCAGGTGGGCGGGTCAGCTTTGAACACTGTTCTTGTGATGCTCATAACCGGCCAGGCATTTCTTCTTGTCCTATGTCATCCTACAAGGTCAGTGCTTGAGCGCTTTGTCGGTTGGGTCGCCGGCTGAGCAAACTTCAGGCCTCGGTATTATCCCACTGCAGTTGCTCAATCTCGGTGTCATACTCCCGCGCTTCGTTATTCGTATCCTCTACACGCGAACCCCTCGAGGTGAGCATCATGAGCTTCACTATATTGTAGCATTCTAGCTGACTTCGTCAAAGACTACGCCGAGCTAAACGCGCCACCGATGATCAACTACGGCGTTGTGTACCCGCAGGCTATCCTAGTCTTCGTCATCACACTCTTGTACAGCGTGATACAGCCGCTCATTCTAGTATTTGGAGCAGTTTACTTTGGGATGGCTTATGTTGTCTACAAATACAAGCTCCTATTCGGTGAGTACAACGTTCCGTGCGCGTTTCTTGGCTGACCGTCACGCAGTATTCTACAAGCCCTACGAATCGCAAGGTCAAGCATGGCCCATCACCTTCGCACGCCTCATCTGGGGCGTGCTCATATTCCTCGTCTTTATGACGGGTATTTTCATCCTGCGGAAATCGTTCATTCTTTCGACGCTCCTGGCCCCTCTCCTCGGCGCCACCCTCCTGTGGGCGTGGTATGAGGACAAGGCGTTCCGTCCACTCAGTAAGTATGTAAATTTGAGCTCGGTGTTCGAGGTACAGAGGGGCGAAGACACCGCGGATGTGCTGAGATTGAGGCACGGGCATCCCGTTACGTGGTCACAGAGGTGCGTGAGCGTCCTGTTTCACATGGAGGCATGCTGATATGGTCACGTTCAGCAACCTCAATCGGAGGAGATACGCCCAGAACGAAGAGATCCTCTATGTGGCTCCTGAGGATGAACGCACAGACTATGTGAGTCGCTGCCTTACTCCTCGCTTGACGTGCGGATCCTGAATGTCCCCTACAGTCCCAGCCACCTATGGCCAACTGGTATAGCGGAGTACTAAAGTACGAAGCATTGTCCTTGTGTGGTCGTGGTTCTGATTATATGCCACAGCACCGGGAAGCGGCGATATGGCCATCCAGCCCTGAACGGCATTCTTCCTATGCCTTGGTTACCTCGAGCTAAGCAACAGCAGTCTTCTGCTGCGCCTCAAGGCTCCCAATCTACAACAGAAGAATCTACCCAAGGCAACTCGAACCATGCGGTTATACTCACAATACGAAAGCGCCGCAGCCTCATCCGGCCAGATGGTCAGCAGGTGACAGCTCCAGTGGAGTCTGAGAGCATTTCATCCAGCGCCCCCGCCGACCTCGACCACATCCCTTCACCGAATGAGCGACTTGCATCACCGGAGACAACTGCGAACCCGTGGCAGGACATTCAGCCGAGGCGGCCCACCACGCAGCCCCATCAGCCTTCTCTACAGCACCGACTCAGCTACGACCAAGGCTCTGGTGTGATCGTCCTACCCGAGAGCGATGACTGGCTCCTGGAGGAAGACGCCAGCTCGGACGAGGATCCTGAAAGCCCGACGCACTCTGGGCAGAGCAGCCCTGGCGCCGCCACGGAGAGGACCTCGAGCCTGCGGAAGCGCTACAGCACGTATTATCACCATCCCGAGCGGCGCAGAAGTACCGCACCCCAGCTGCAGGGCCCGTCGCCGACGTCGTCGCAGCCATGATAGCTCTCGGCATCCTGGATACCTTTCACTTCACTAATACCATGCATGTGTGACGCTCGCGAGTCCTTCAATGTCCTTTGCCTACTATCTGTAGAAGCATGCACAATCTAATGCAATCTTTTCCGAGGCTAGTATCGTGATTCGTTGCAACATTGTCAACTATACGCACCGGGTCTTCCCACCATCCGAGCAGCCTGAGGCTCGCGATGACACGTACTGGCCAGCTCTCGCCTACTACACAACCGACTGTATGCGTAGGTACGCTCACCTGGCGTTGTTGGATCATACTACACGAGTCGTAGGCATCGGTTGAACATAGGCTGATCATTACTTCCTACGAAACACAGTTCTGCCGGCAGTAAGTAAGTAGTCCGGCAGCGCGGCTGCGGCAAGCGGCGGCCCGGTGAACCCGTGGCGCGTCTGTTACAGCGTTGCGGTTTGTGCAACAAAGCTTCGCTCCTAAATTCCATGATATAGACCCACTCTGCCTTCTTGATCCTTCTCTCTCACCGCCCTCACGCCCTCACGGGAACATGTCATGTCGCCTCGAACCCGCCACGTGTCTCTCTTTCAAGGCCTAGACAGGCATACCTCTCCGGCATCATTCATTGTGGCGTTAGCCTCGACGACAAATTGACAACATGCTCATCGAGGTGATTCGAGGACTTGACGCCATTCTCCATTGGCTTCCTTCTCGACTTTGATAACGGCTTCAGCTGTAAGGAACTCCTGGAACAGGCGGGATGGGAAGTGAGCAAGGCAAACTGAAAGAGATATGTGGAAGAGTTTAACCGATACCTGCTCCAGCGGGTACGCCGCGCGCCCCCGGAATTGAGCGTCCCCCCTCATGGAACACACTGAGGCTGAGGCCATCGCCGATCAGGAGGATTGGACAGCAAGAATGAAGCAGAAGGAAAGAACGGTACGTATTATGTACATAAGTCTTACTAGCTAAGCTCCAGGCTGAATAAGACCTTTGTTCAGAGCGCACTAGGTTCGACACAAACCCCACCAGAGCGCACTGCACTTCATGGCGATCGAGCTACTCAGAAACTATGTCGCCCCCGACGTTCGCAACGACTTGGACTGGGAAGTCGAAGGCAACAAGCCGTTAACTAACCTTGTTTCCAAATTTCTGTCCGAGGTTGAACTTGACTTGAAGACGCCTGGAACTGTGGCCCCGTTGCCTAGGCTTTGACGTACGGAAAAGTACTGGCTTTGTTTGGTGAGGCACTTGCCAACCCGGATTGGCCTCAGAACAACGACCGCGCCCTCTCACTCAAGATGCCGCTCGAACACGGTGTCACCGCGACTAAGGGAGGGAGCCATACGGCCACAAGTCCGTGCGGCGACGAGAAAAGGCCTGAAGCTCCTGGCAAAGCGGATCCGCTCTCGCTGCCCACGCACAAGCGGGCGCACATCTATAGACGACCTGCACGGAACCTAAACGAAGCGGACGGTGTCCATTATGTCGTGGCTCTAAGACGGTATGTATGAACACACCGCTCGCGCTAGCTTTTCCTGTCGACATGACGGCAATTGGTCCGAACGGGGTCATACAGCCTCGACAACGAGTCAAGTTCGGGCATCTGTTATTCCCTCTAAGGCAATCCGCCGCTGCATGCGTCTCTGTTAACTTGCTTTAAGCGCCGCTGCTACGCCCGGCAGGGTCCGATATGCATTTGGGCCCCCAACTGACGTCAAGATGCAGTACAGTCGTTTGCATAATGGTTGTCGCACTCGCGCGCAACATCGTATGTTTGGTCGGCTTTGCTTTGGCCAAACAGTGACAGATCTGTCACAGATCTGTTACTGTGCCAACCTTCGTTCCCGTACTAACCTTACATGTATGATACATCACTATGCCTCCGCGCGGCCAGCATATGCGTCGGATTAAATATCCAGCCTTCGCCATCTACAGTGTACACCCATTCGTAGGTATTCTGACCGGTAGACGTTGCATGCATGCCTCTCAGTGCATCCACTATAGTGCCTCAAGCTGCTTCTCTGCGACATCGTCGCCTCTGGTGAGCAATCCGTCTGAATCGGCATGCTGCGCTGCTGCTACCTGTGCGGCCACTCAGGGTTGTGCGGCGGGGCGCCGACAAGCACCAGCGCACCACCGTACTTTGTTTCAGGGGTGACATTGGTGGTGCCTGCCGGCATGTACGCAATTATGTGCTCATTTTCATCATTTTCTCGGCTATTACGCAGGGAGCGGTGGATGAGTACCTGTATATAAGGCTGACCAGATATGCACCTCAGGTTAGACATGTCTCGAAACTCGTCTCCCGACCGTGACGACCTGGAGGCACACTTTTATCGCCAGCCGGCCTTCACGCGCATTGTCACTTGGCCGACTCTTGCTCCGCAGCTTGTTCCGGAGTCGGAGCAGGGTCGGAGTAGTCCATACAACATTCACGACATGAGTGGTACGTTCAACACGCGTTTTACGGCCAGCATGACTTACATGCACAATAATCACACTTGCATAGGTGACTGCAACGAAGACTCTTCGTTGCAGTCACCTATGCAAGTGTTTATTTGTGTAGCCTGTGTGGAAAGTCGTTGCTGTGCAGAGTGTAGACGTTCGAGGATTGACCTGTTTAAAAATGCCCGCTCATCTCTCGTCCCCTCGTCGCGGATACAAGTTCTCTGTGAATGACTTACGCCGCTTTGGTCACTTACCAACTGCGGGTTCTGTCCGGTACGGACGAGAGCAAGGGGGGGGGGGGTTGCAGTGCGACAAGGAAACATAGCCGGACAGGGGGGAGATCTAAGCAATTCAGGGGCTAAACCGTTAAGTGAGGTGAGGCAAGCAGAACGAGCACGAAAGCCACGACTGAAGTATTGGCTGTGTATTGAACTATCGACAACTCTAAACGCGACAGAATACAATTACAAACTCAAGTTTGGTACATGCTCCATCTCCACAGAGAGGGCAGCAACACAGGATAGTGATCGACCGATCGAAAGGGAAAACAAATAATCCGGTGCCGCCAAGACATTTCCCGAAAAAGACATTACGTAAGGGTTCGCTGGGACACGACAAGACAGACCCGATATTAGCATATCGGAATCATCATGCACCCAAGATATACAAAGCGCGACACTGCCTGCCCGGTAAAAATACCATTGGGCTACGTGGCAATACGGTAGACGATCTTCTCCCCGCTATTCTTTCCCTCTTTCATGTATCGGAAGCCGTCCGGGATTGCGTCCAAGCCACCCTGCCAGAGCTTGATCGGGTTGGGCTTCACCCTGCCGGTGGCAACCAGCTCAGGCATCTTGAGCAAGAACTGGGCCATGTGTGCATGGTCCTCGGGCGATGCGGGAAAGGTTTTGTGAAGGTAGAACTCGCGGCCGAGTACAGTGTAGAGCAAGGAGGGTGCCACAACAGTTCGCCGTTGGTAAGGGAGAATATCTGCAGTGGCGAGTGCATACCTTGCACGTGCACGTCGGGCCGCAGCTGTTCAGCCTTTTCTTCAGGCTGCAGGATGACCACCAGCTCCCCAGGACCAGGGCCAAACACGTTGACCGTAAAGATCTGCGACGACTCTGTGGAAATTGTGTCTAGTGCGTAATGCAGAGAATCCTTCGTCGCCTCTCTTATATGCGAGACAGCAGCTGGGTCATTGTACTGATTAGAGCAGGTATAACACGTGAGCGTTCCGCTGTGCACAAGAGCGGAGAGCACTACCCACATCGAATACGAGATCTGCGCCAAACGACTTGCAGAGTGCGTGATTTCTGGGCGAGGCGACGGTGACGACCTTGTACCCTGCAATGTGCGCCAGCTGCAGCGCATACATACCGACAGAGCCTTTACATAGGTGAGTTCAACCAGGTAGAGAAGTGACAAAACGATGTGACATACTGCTTCCACCGTAGATGAAGACGTATTCATCCCGCCCCGCTTTGTTGGGCGGCTCAACCAGGCCGAGGCGAGTTGGATGGAAGAGACACTGAACGGCTGTCCAGCACCTGATTCGATAGAAGTCTCAGCACAGTGGCAGCTAAGGTACCGTATGCTATGCTTACGCGCAGTTCATTGCCGCAGCTTGCTCATGCGACGTACCTTCAGGCACCTTCCAGCAAAGGTCGTATGTCGCTTTCACATACTCAGCAAATGCGCCGCGGTCCTTGTACGTCCCGCCATGCGTGAAACCCAAAACACGGTCTCCAATTGCAAGGTCTGCGGCATGTAGCTCGGAGACTTTGCTTCCGAGCTTCACGATATAACCAGACCAATCACAGCCGCTGATGGTGCCGGGATTCGTGAAAATCTCGATGTCTACACTTGCAGCATTGAGTGCGGTTGCATCTCCGAAAAGTTGAATGGGACGTACACTTCCAGTCGGTCGGGTTCTGGGCGACCGCGACAACCTTCACGAGGATCTCCCAGTCGTCGATTTCTGGGACAGGAACCTCCTGAACCCTCGCTATCTTGTCGGGCTGTACGACAAGCGCGTTCATCATTTGGGGAATAGCTATTGCCATGGTAAAGACCCTAGGGAACCAGTCAGTCTAGAACTGAACTAGTATTAGTAGACCAAAGACCGACAGGACTCGAGTCAACAAACCAGACTGTCTGACGCAGGCGATGTGGGGCGGCACGGTGGTAACGTCGCGAATATAAGGCTTGCACCGTCCACCTCGATATCTCATCAGTCATGAGTGGTACTTATCTCAATTTCGGCCGATCAATCTATTTATCGAGCAAGATGCCTTGTGCCAAGTCTTTGCCAAGTCCATCCCACTCGGACTCACACTTGGTCATCTGTTAGCTCATCAGTGGTAGGCAGCTCAGATCCCTGGTTTCACCCACCAAGCTCAAGGCTCGTCGAACCTCGGACAGCTGGCGGGACAGCTGGCGGGATAGCTGCCCGGACAGCCAACCAGCGTGAACAACCATACTCTACATAGGCCGCGTAGTCGCTCACGTGCACCACCTCGCCTGCCTTTCAGTGAGGTCAAGCTTGACCAAAACTTGGTCGATACGCGCACTGATCGACGGTACTTTGTATTGGAGTAACACCATAGTGATGTGAGCGCAGAGTTGACACCAGTGACCACGGCGTCTGGTCCGGTGGGTGCCATTGCAGAAGTCGACATGCATGGTGAGTGGTTTGGGTCTCTGACTCCTGCTTACTGACCATGCCAGTGTATGGATCGAGAGGTAACGGGTGTCAGCTCGTCGAAGAGCCTGAGTATTCGTCATTCGGTTCCCGTCCCGTCGACCACGGAACCGTGACGTAGTGAGCCTGGGGTTATATCCGACTACTGGTAATCTACGCATGCGCAACAAAATGCGGTCTGATATGCAGACAAATGATTCTCGCGTGACTAAGTAACTCGGAGCAGTGGGAAATACTGGAATTCGCAGGCATTCTCAAGTCCCGTCATTGAACAATGAATACGCTGACATACGTGTTACGTGTATGTAGTGATGTACCACATCTCTGTCAATCCACGTGATCGTGTCTCTCCGGGCCGGTGAAGCCTCGGCGCGTCTGTGGCTGTCGCAGTTGGTGGCTGCCTGAGCCACAGCGCTTCACTCCTACGTTCATCTCGACCTTCGCACACGCGGCATCTCGCCCCCAGCACAGCATCAGCCGGCCGAGCTATCCATTCTCATAGAATTTACCATATGTGTCGAACCAAAGGCAACTGACACATTATCTCTCTAGCTGCGGCTCGCTTTGGGGCCGTTAATCGAATCATATCACGCTTCTCGAGCAACGAGGGAAAACGAGGCTTGGCTGTGGCTGCCACAATTTTCCGAAAAAGGGAAACCCCTTGTACTCTGCCTGCACGCTACTACATCACTCGCCGCCATCAGATTTTCACGGATACAGATTTAGTTCCACCAATATGTCGCCTCCAACCTCCCCGTCCCCGTCATCGCGTTCCTCTTCGCCCTCGACAAGGGCATCTTCATTCTCTTCTCGCATCTCTTCTCAGTCCGACATGCAAGGCACTGAACGCACGCACAAGTCGGCTACCAGGTCGGTTTTCAAGGAGCACACTCGCCAGAACAGCGAAGTGAACAAAGACTCGTGGGCCGCGGAAATTAGCGGAAAGATCAGCCTGATCAATGAGCCACTCCAAGATTTCTTCGAGGACTATGTTCCGTGCCACAGCAAATTCCAGGGTCACCGGCCGTGGACTGACCCCGCCGAGGTCTTCAAGGCAGTCCCCTCCTCGGGCAAAGAGACTGACAAGTACCCTCACTTGGTAAGTACCTCAGCACGGTTGTCTTCCCTGCGACAGTGGACGCTGACACGATCATCTAGATCAAAGGTCTTAGGCAGCTCGTTTCGGGGTTCGACGATGTTCGTCGCCCGAAGTTCGCAGACGGCAGCAAATGCGCCGTGCGGTTCCCCTTCAAGGAATGGGAAGAAGAACATCACTACACACTACCCGACATCTTGATTTCCTTCCCCGGTGAAGACGACAACGACGACACATGGGCCAAGACGTGGCACCGTATCGCGATGGTCTGCGAGGTCAAGAACGCTGACGATCCAATCAACGAGTCCGCTCCCTGGCCTTCCGTTAGGCAGTCAGGGACGGGGGTGCTGACCCAACTGGCTAAGAGCGCCCGCAACCTGATGCTGACGCATGGCATGCTCTTCGTGTTTGTCGTCGGGATCTACAAGGACTCGGCGCGTATCTACCGCTTCGACCGCGCGGCGTGCGTCGTCTCGAGGTCCATCGACATCAAGAAGAAGCCTTGGCCGCTCCACGAGCTGCTCTGGCGTATCTGTCACTACGAGGCTCCCGTTGGCGGCGTACCCGGAGCCACACCCGTCGCTAGGCTCCTCGGCGAGGACCCGACACTCTTTCGGGCGTCAGAGCAAGATAAGGATATGGCGGACGACAAGTGCAAGGAGATTGGGCAACGCCCGCTCTCGGAAGATGAGCGGCGGGCTTGTAGGTGGATGACCGTCGCTAAGTACGACAGCGACGGGAGCCTCATAAGCTCGACGCGAGTCCTCCTCTATCGCATCCGCTCCCTCAACCCGCGACTGTTCTCCCGTGCGACCGTGGTATGGGAGGGTTACGAAGAGGGGACATGGAAGCGGCTCGCGGTCAAGGATGCCTGGCGGCAAGTCGCCCGCGATCGAGAGGACGCCTTCTACGACCAGATTCGCGAGTCTACATGGAAGCGGCTCGCGGTCAAGGATGCCTGGCGGCAAGTCGCCCGCGATCGAGAGGACGCCTTCTACGACCAGATTCGCGAGTCGATGCGGGATCGGTCGTGGCGCGACATACTCGACGATTATCGATTCTTGCATCGCAACACCGATGGGGGCGAGCTCCCGCCATTCCCTTTCGATCCCGACAAGCTCGCCGCAGAGGGCCCATGCGACTTCCCGCCAGACCTGGAGGAGCTCCTGGTTGAAGCCCAGCTGGACCCCGTGGTTGGGGAGCTCTTTGGCCTCGCGCGTATGCAGTACGGCGACGACCTTGGAGCACGTGAAGCGGCCAAACTCGTGCCCTGCGAAGACGGCAGCTGCCCTTGGCCCGCCCCATACGAGTTCTACCACCGTACAGTTTGCCGAGGGCCGCCAGACGCTGCAGGCAGAAGCGACGACTCTGAATACAACGAACGGAGCCATATGCGGCTTGTATTCGAGACAGTCGGTCGGCCTCTCTCGCAGTTCAAGTCGACGAAGGAGCTCATCAGAGGCTTTCGGGATGCTATCTACGGTACGTCTGACCGCCCTTGTGTGTTTGCCGTCGTACTCATTTGCGTCTCGTTGTCTAGGCCATAGACAAGCGTACCGTGCGGGCATCATCCACCGCGATATAAGCGAGAACAACGTCATGCTCAGCGATGACTTGATGTCGTTCTTCGTCGGGTTCCTTCTCGACTTTGATTATGGCTTCAACTGGAAGGAGCTCCTGAAACGAGCGGGCTGGGAAGTGTCCGAAGAGAGCTGGAAGCGGTACGTAGAGGAGTATGACCGCAATCTACCGCAATGTGGACGCCCCGCACCTCCTGAGGAGAATATCCCTCCCATGGGCGCTATGAACCAGGATGGTATGACAGAAGAGGCCAAGGCCGAACGGGAGAATTGGATGATTAGAATGAAACTGAAAGAGCGTACAGTACGTACCGTGGCCAATCGCGCAAGGCTGATGCTGACCGCTTTGTGATGATAGGGCACCCTCTACTTCATGGCCGTCGACATTTTGGAAACGCACCTCACTCACGACTTTCGCCACGACCTTGAGTCGTTTTTCTGGCTCCTACTGTGGGTTATCTTGCGATACACGGCCACGACGTGCTTCCCGTCCAACGAACCCTATGCAACCGTCTTCGGCGCGCAGACGGACCGCTCGAGTGCATCCGTCAAGTTCAACTTCCTCCGCAATGAGATGGACTGGGAAGTCAAGGACAATAAGTCACTGACCACGCTTATCCGGGAGTATAAGCAGCTCTGCTACTTTTCCATGCGGAAGCCATTGGAACCCGAAGCCAAGGTAGTGCCTCTGACCTACGACGCCGTTCTGGCACTGTTCGACGAAGCCCTCGCAGACCCCGATTGGCAGCAGAACGACCACGCGCTACCATTCAAGATGCCCACCAATGCGGTCACATCCGTTAGCCGAGCCGCCGGCTCTCGCGGGGGCGAGAAACGGCGGGAATTTTCAGGAGACGAAGATCCACTCACGCAACCTACACCCAAGCCTGAGCGGGCGCACGTCTATAGACGACCTGCACGTAACCCCAACGTCGCGGGTGGTGTCTAGAAGGCGGCCACCGACGTGTTGCACTGACGATGTGCTGTCACGCAGCTCGGATTCAAGTTGTCTCATATCCGTTACGTCGTTGCATGTTATTACTCCCGCGCTTTGGCTCCTCCTGTGCTCCCGAACGATATGTATTCCTCTCCGCCTCAGATACTATCTACCGCATGCACTGATGAACGATACGCCTCCTTCTCTTCTCTCACGTACAGCCCTGTTCAATGTACCACCCGTTGGCACATCGCGTTGCCAGTGCATAGCCTCAGTGCTAGTTTCAAGCATTGTATTTGTCAACGTCCTTCATTCCTCACTCACCTGGACTCGGGCTGCACTTCGCTTCGTGTATTTTCTGTAGATGCGCGGAATATGAGCCCTATTGATCAACTATGTCCGTCTGCGCGGTGACTACTTGGCGCGTCACCGTGATCATTCACGCCTGTGGCTGCTCCTGTGGCAGTGCGGCGGCGCCCCGCACTACTTACCAGGAGCCAAGATCCGCCACACGTTCGCCGATCCGAGTGGATGGCTCCATGGGCTCCGATTCAATAAGCTCTACTGACGAACGTTACCGAGCTCATTGTCGAGTTGATCACTGGCAACCCCGGGGTGTTGGAATGTCAAATGCAATCTTTTCCGAGGCTGGTATTGTGTTTTGTTGCCACAATATTGTCAATGTATACGCACCGAGTCTGGCATCCAATCGGAACATGGAGTTCTTGTTGAAAGACTGTCTTTGATATCAGTACATGTGTATTCCATTCAAGTGAGGTAGTCTGACTCTAGATCATTGGGCTACAACCTTTGATATACAGTCAAAGTCCTACTCCATCGGGATGTTATTTCTCCCACCGGACAGACGGCTCAGCGCAGTCAACATGGCTTGCATTTACCGTTCAAAATAAATTGAGAGCCTTCCTTCCATCGGTCGGTCAGTTGTAACATAGCAGCAGGGTTATGCAGTCAGTCTTCGAAGCCCATCTCGGCATCGCGTTTAGCCCTGCGTAGGGCCGCTCTCTCTCCTTCGGGCATACAATACCAGCCTTCAACAGTCTCCTCGAGCTCCATCTCCCACTTCTCCTCGAGCTCGAGCTGCTTCTTGCTCTTCTTCGGGGGTGGCGGCCGCGGAGGCGGAGGCGGAGGCGTGCGGCGGTTCGGGTGTAGGGGCGCGATCTTTCTAAGGAGGCTCTTCGACGACTTGGCGTACGGCGAGTAGGTAGGGCGCGGGGAGGAGAATGGGGAGCCAGGCTGGGAGTTGACTTTCTTCAGCAGCTCGGACATGGGCAGCGACGAACGCCCGCCGCCGATGGTGTACGACCGGTTGGTCATGGTGAGCTTGGGCGTCGTACCCTGGGCGGGCAGGGGCGACTTGAAGGGCGCGGTCACCGCTGAGTAGCTGGAGACTCGTTGCCTCGGCTCCGTCTGCAGTAAAAACAATCAACACGGAGCGCTGTGAGCATGAACTTTGGTTGGCTCACCCTATGTGAGCCCTCAGGCTCTTTGATCCCATCCTCGTCCTTCTCCTTCTCCTGCTCTAGAGCCGCTGGCGCGGACTTTCTGCCCTTCTTCGGCTCGCGGCGGGGTTTCTTAGTCGGTGAGCCAGGGGGCTCCTCCGCATTCTCCTCCTCATCAGAATCGATAATGGCCCTCTTCTTACCCTTAGCCTTGCTCTTCGAGCGAGGGGAGTTCAGGATGGAATCACCATCTCGCAGCGCGGTCGGAAGGGCCTTAGCCGAAGGCAGTGGGGGTGTATGTACCGCCCGCGCAGGCACTACTCTGCTCTCCGTCTCTGGATCAGTGAGAGGGGAGAGTTCATCCTCGGCGACAGCCTGAGCGTGAGGACCATCCGAGGGGCCCTCTGCCGGCACCTGCGGTTGTCGCGGACCCGCACCCTTTGGACTGCGCTGTTCGATTACAACTTCAACCACCTGTTTCGCCGCACCATCTTTCTTTCCCTTCTTCTTCGGTGGCGCGCGGGGCTTGCGCTTCTTCGGCGCGTCGCCTGCCCACTCGTCCTCGTCCTCGTCGTCCGCAGCTGACTTGCGCGACTTGCGCGCGGGCTTCGGCGCGTCGCCGCCCTGCCAGTCGTCTTCATCCGCGGTCTTCTTGCGGGGCCGCGGCTTCGGCGGCGGGTCCACCGGCCACTCGTCTTCAAAGTCGTCGTCGTCGACCACCCTCCGCTTGGCCTTAGTAACTTTCGGGGGCTTGACAATCTCGGGAACATCGGACGCACGCGTGGAGGATGAGCCCCCCACAAGTGTGTCGGAGGCAGGCCCAGGCGGCGAGGGGTCGGGGAAGAAGGGTGGGGGAGGTGGGGGCATGGCTAGGCCTGAACCTTCTCTCCTCAGCGCGCCACGAAGCCCCACGCTGCGATCGTCGTCGGAGTCATTCAGGATATCAGGGACTCCCTTCCGCTTCCGCTTGGGCGGGCGTGGCGGCGGGGGTATTGGGGAAGAGAGTGGTGAAGAGCCTGCCCTTGCGATGGGTAGGGCGTTAACAGGTGTGGACGAGGGCGGCGTGGAAGGCGGGGGGTCGGACGGCGGGAGCTGAGAGCTAGGGTTTGATGTAGCGATAGGCAGGATAGCAGGACTGGCGCCATCGACATTGGGATCGAAGGCTGTATGCGTCTGCTTTGCGCGTTTCCGCGGTGAGGGAACATCTTTCTTTGCTTTCTTTGCTTTCGGTGCGGGGCGGAGGTTCAAGTCGTCGTCAGAGCTAATCTCGATGATATCGTCGTCAATCAAGGGAACCGGTTGTTTGGTACTCGACTTCTGGCTCCGCGCCCGAGACCGCAGCTTCGCTCGTTCCGCGATGTCGAGAGAGTATATGCTAGTGTCTCCAGCAGGAATGTGGCTCGTCGAGGCAGTGGGAGCGTTGATCACGGTGGACGAGCCTGATGAACCTGCGGCCGGTAGGTTCGACGGCGTCGTTGTAGCAGTAGATGTTGCGATGGGATCGGGAGCTATGGAGGTCTGGCCGAGACCCTCGTTGGCAGCCACGAGTTTGGCTAAAGCTCCTTTGTACGCAGGCCGCGGTCGTGGCCGGCTCCTGGGCGCTGTGAGTGCTGCAGTTGGAGGCGCCCCGACAGCTGTTGTAGTGGGAACAGTATCTCTTGGGAATGCTGACGCAGGCGCGGCGCCAGAGAGGGCAGACGATATGTCAGCAGGCTTCAACGTAATGGGTGCTGCTACATGTCGATATGTGATGAGTCCATATACGCATAATCTGCATAGTTCACGCACCTCTTGTCGGTTCACGACCAGTCTCTCCTTCCTTTGTCGTCGGTCTTGGTATCTTCAGCGGCGTGAACATTTCCTCGTCTTCGCTGTCTTGGACCACTTCGTCTTCAATACTCATTATGGTATGACAGTGGGTGTGGTATGTCGTAGGATTACACGGAGGATGATGGCAGTATACGAGCAACTCGTATGGCACTCGATAGGCGCTGTGGCCTCCGGATCGGTCGTGTTCAGGCGTGCGAACAAGGCGTGTTTACGACAATCACGTGGGCGTGGCTTCATTTCGATGTCCTAGGACCTGAATCATAATGCGGTTGAAACTCGAGACTCAAGTCGTTCCGGACTATCCACCCTCCCTCTAGGGCGACCTTGCAATTGTACTCTGAGTCGTGACCTAAGTCGCTCGCGCCCCTCTACACCCCAATCGTTGCTCAACACAGCTTACTGTAAGCTGAGACAAGGGCGGCAGAAGTGAGTCAATTCGAAGAGTAGATCGGTCAGCGTAGCGCTTCCATACACGGGGAGAAGATGGCCATAGAACTACAGAAGCTGCGCTGAGGGCAATTGCGCATCTCTGTTTTTGATCTACGTGCTCTCTCAAGTCTCTGCTCTACCGACCATGGCACCGCCATTCTCTCAGCCACACATTGAACCGTCTCCCAAGCGCGTACGCGTGCTCTTCGGAGGGAAGTACGTCGTGGACACCACGCAAGCCAAGCTGGTGTAAGTGCACTAGCTACAATCACTGTCAATCAGCCTCATCGCCCCTACCAATGACCACGTTTGTATACAGCTGGCTGAAGCCATACTATCCCTATTATTTCTTCGACGCCAAAGACCTCCCGGGCGAGTATCTGCAGTTGGCGTCCGAGTCGCCGGGTCTCGAGACCTACCATCTAGTCGTAGGGGCGCGCAAGGCCGAGCGTGCCGTCACAAAACACCTAGACGGCGACCTCTCGAGCTTGGTCCAGATTACGTTCGATGCGGCAGATGCATGGTTCGAGGAAGACGAGGAGATCTTCGTGCACCCGAAGGACCCATACAAGGTATGCATTGTCCCTTTGTAAGGCGGGCTTCGTTGACGGTGGCTCTGGCGCAAGCGTGTGGATGTCTTGCAATCGTCACGTCACGTCCGCGTCGTGGTGAACGGCGTCGAGGTGGCGAACACCACGAAGCCGCGGCTGCTATTCGAGACCAGCCTTCCCGTCCGGACCTACATCCCCAAGACCGACGTCCGCATGGACCTCCTGGCGCCGACTGACCTCACCACTGCGTGTCCTTACAAGGTGCGTTCCGATCTCAACGACTAAGAGGCTGCTGAATGGGCTCATCGTGTATGTGTAGGGAGTGGCGAACTACTACAGTGTGCACCTCCCAACCGGCGGGAAACACGAGAACATCGTGTGGTGGTACCGGGTGCCTCTTCCCGGCGTCGCTGATATCAAGGCTTACGTTGCGTTTTATGACGAGGAGGTGGACGTGTACGTCGACGGCATCCTGCAAGCGCGTCCCGAGAAAATGTGAGATGTGAGCACCCAGGATTCGAATGACAAATGTGTAAGATAGTTCACGATGAGGTCAGAAACTGTATGTGCTTTTTGCAAGACGCACTGTCATGGCAGCTCTGCATAAGATCTGTCTGTGGGGTTTTTTTTGCTTGCTACTGTGAGCTATACATTTACCACCGCCTCGATTATCCCAACAAGAACGTACGTCATGACGTCCCGCGTCAGCTCTTTTCTACAGTGACCATGAAGCAAAGTAATGGCTACTGGTATCATTTTGGGTGCGGGCCCTACAGCACGCAAAGCCAGAAGTTCCAGCCGAACGAGCGAAACACCGTGTTGGCGTACCAAGCCCTCCCAACTCAGCTTTCTGAGCATCAAGGGTGTACCATCATCACGGTGCTGGAGGTGAGTGCAATATTGTGCCCTCTGGGAGGGGGCGCACTGACCTAGAATTGTATGAGTACATGCGTACAGCTTTCTCTTCCAGCTCACAGCTCAACAAAGGCAAGGAAAGTACGCTCGAGTTCTGTGCCCCGACATCACATTCTGCGGGCGCCCTAGGCGTTTCCGAAAGGGCGCACAGTAGACGAATACATCCCCGCGCATCGATTCATGGATCACACACAAGTCAGTAATACCAAAGGCTGACACGATCGCGAACGACTAACATGCGCCGTATCCACGTAGGCACTGGAGCGCTTGCAAACCCTGTACATCATACACTTCAATATCGGCATCGCAAAGGTGGGCTTCATCTCGCTGCGCTACACCGCAGAGGGGACCCGCACGGGCGAGCTGTACAACGGGACCAGTCTAGCACGCACAGTGGTTAGACCGCGCAAGACCTATGCCTAAGGTTTGTCATCATGGTGTGCCTCTGTCGCGGCAAACTTATCCTCGCTCAGAGAGAAGTGCCCCACGCAGGTCATAGGAGGGTGGGAAGATCAAGTACTGATACAAAGGTGAAAGGTGAGCACATACCATGATGATACGGTGCCTTCACGTTGACAGATCCGCTCGGTGCCGGTCCTGGAAGCCTGGGGCAAGATGAGGAGTGAGTGAACATGAGGTTGAGGTGACCGATCTGCTGACGGGTTGATTACACAGTGTGGATAGGCCTGGACTGAGTGAAGCCTATCGACACCGAATTCCTCGGGGCGAAGCATCCTCTCCTGAACCTGAAGATACTAGCGACTGCACGGGTTCAAGCGCCCCAGCGCCATTGCTACTTACGGCTTGTCAGGATGGTCTGCGCGACGATCAATCTATTTGCGGTGACGTTCGATGTTGAACTCTACTGCATGACGAACCCAGGGCGCGCGATGCAGAAGACCCGGCACGGAAGCAGATGATTGTAAGCATACACACGAACCACTCCCTGACGTTGTGTGAGAAATACTTACAGATGCCAAGTCAACCGCCCCCGAGGCTGCCGGCTTCGAGGAGTTAGACCCATTCGAAGAGAACGCGCGCGCATGTATCTGAGTTTGCGTCGACGTGTGCTCGACAGTGTTGACCTCTGTGCATGCAGAACACTGAGAAAGTATCATGATTGTTGTGCAGGTAGGGTTGCAAGACCAGGGACGCAGGTGTACAATGCGGAGGGCTTGAGAGAGTAGATCCATGTTTAGAATGCGGTGGCGGCTTGCTGACCAAACGCGGCTCCCGAAGGCTGCTGAATACCGGGCTCGCGTCGCCGAGTCAAGGCAAATGTGACCAGTACACTCGAGACTAAGCCCCGCCACGGCAACCTGGCCGGCGGGGAGCGGGCGATCCTGAGGCGCGAGGAGGGGCGGGCGGGAGAAGGGTCGGAGGCCAGTTGGATGTTATGGGCGCCTCGCGGGAGGCCCAAATCGTCAGGTGACGGGGCATTGCACTGGCCCGGTGAGGTGCTCACCCAAGCCGGTGACCAATCTCAGGAGCCTGCGTTAGTAAACGGCTTTATACCCTCCACGCTTATCCCCCTCGCTCGCTCTCTGTCTCTGGCCGGCTACCACGACGCTCGTTACCACTTACTTCCACCCCCGCACGCCTGCACTACCTCTCAGACGCACAGCGCCCGATTCGCGCTTCGCTAGGCTCCAGTTTCGACCCCTGGACTTTCGTGCAACCCACCTGAGCATTCCAGCCACATCTCGACCGCACCATGTCGCGGACGGTCAACTTAGTTGTTATTGGGGACATCGTGCGTCGTCGTATTTCTGTGCATGCTTCGCAGTGCTGACAGGGCCCGCAGATTTGCCCCTGGTGCTATGTCGGTGAGAAGGAGATGGAGAACGCTCTTGAAGCCGTGCGGGACCTCCCTATTACAATCAAGATCGAACACAGGCCATATCAGCTACAACCCTCACTACCAGAGGACCAGGCCCTCGTCAAGAGGGAATGGTACATAAACCGCTTTGGCAAGGAGAAGTCTGCGTCGATGATGGAGATGATCACACTTCGTGCAAAGCAAATGGGTCTAACTATGTGAGTGACACTACTTATGATGTCCACGAGCTATATGCGGTGGTATGGAGAGGAGAGTACCATCCATGTAAAACAAGTCAGGCATTTGGTCTGGCTCGGAAGCTATCATGCGCTGTTTGGACAGCACTCAACAGCCCACTCTCGGTCTGCCTCTTCATTGGTAGGTTCGGTGTACCGTGGGTTCATCCGATCGCACGGGCGAATCGTGTTACTGCAACGGGGCGGAGCTCCGCCTGAGCAGGATGCTCTCGCTCCATATTCACTGATAGTTTTTGCGTTTGAGGTTCTTCTTTGCTCCGCCATGTCTAACGGATCATATACGTTGCAGCAACTACGAGGGCACCATCACACAAACAGTCCGGGCCCACCGACTAAGTCTCAAGGCCCTCAAGCTTGGCGGACAGCAGATGCAGCAGACGCTGCTGCGCAATATCTACAAGGCGTATTTCGAAGACAACCGGAATATCGGCGACTTCGATGTTCTCAGCGACCTCGCACAAGCGAGTGGTGTCATGTCCAAAGATGAGGTGCGTCGTGAGAGCGTACCGAGGAAGTACCGAGGGCTCGCTGACGCATCGCCTCCCGAACTCCCAATCCGCAGGCGCTGAAGTTCCTCGAATCTGAAGAGTGTCGGGAGGAAGTGATCAACATGATGGCGGAGGCGCGCAAAAAGGGCGTCACCGGCGTGCCGTTCACGATCATCGACGGGCGGTGGGCCGTCATCGGTGGACAGACCGCGGAGGTGTATATCCAGGTGCGTGTATCCCCGTTCGCGCGGGGGCGGGCGTGTCCCTGATCGGCGGCCTGCGCGTGCACAGATCTTCAAGAAGCTCGCAGAGACGGAGAAAGTAGTACCTAATTCTGGTGTCGAGTCTGGACCTATGTGCTCAAATCCGTGATTCTGCTTGTAGGAATTCTCGTAGGCTCGCGGGGCCCTGATTTGCTTACGCTCGGAGGGTGATATACGCAGTGCCGCTACTAGATTTCGGCGGGGGCGAGGGGGCAGGCGTGGACAATCTCTTCGCGAGGGGGATCTGGATGTTGTTGTGTTGCTAAGTACCTGTTCCATTAGTCTTATTACCATGTTGTGTCTTTCTTGTCCTAATTCACTCCTCGATATCGCCTGTCCAATTCAAGGTACCTTACTGAGCAGTATCGCTGCGAATGAGGCGTGCGGGACGTCATTTTGCAGTAGTGTGTAAGTCGACGGCGGTGGCGGTGGCTGGTGGCGCGGCAAGCGGACGGCATGGTGCGGCGGGGTGTGACGTCAGGAGATCGTGTAGCCGCCCGCTGCGGCTGCTGCTCCGAGTCCTTGGCTGCTCCCTGGCCTGATTCAAAACACGCTGCGGTGAGTATGGAGCCATCCGGAGGTCCTCGTCCCCCCTTTACACACACTCCCTTTCCTCCACGTTCCTCGCGATGTTTCTGGCGTACGAACATTACTACTGGCTCTACGCGTGGATACCCGTCTTCGGAGCGTTCATTTGGTTTGGTGGGTCTCGAGCATTAATCTCTAGCAGAGACAGAAACTCATGGCTGTCTAGGAACACTATGGGCTATGCTTATTACATGGCTTGCGACTGGTAAACCGAAGTATGTCATACAGCAAGGCAGCGTCGCATACATCTCGGATATTGGTGCAAGCTACCTCAAGCCCTTGTTCATCGTGTGTTGCTGCATAACGGGTGTGACGTTCTTCCTCACGCTGGTTGTTGAGAGATGGTTGAGGCACTCGGCAAGGTGTGTACCAAAGCAGGATCGCTGCCTGGCACCAGCTGATCGCTTCTGTAGGCTGCACCCAAACATGCGCCGCCGCGAGAGAGTATTCTCGTCACTCGCCGTGCTCGGCTCGTTCATCGGCGGTGCGGGCCTCATCCTCCTCTCCATCTTCGACACCGGGCGGCACCAAAGTCTGCACCGCATCTTCCTGCTCGTCTTCATCATCGGCGTCGGGCTCAGCGCGATCTTCACGATCATCGAGTACCGCTGGATCGACAAGGACTACGACGGCCAGCGCAAGCTGCGCATCGCGTACATCGCGAAGGGCATCATCGCCACCATCCTCATCATCCTCGCCATCGTCTTCGCGATCACGCTCTATACGACCGAGAACGTCGGCGCCGTCATCGAGTGGGTGATCGCGTTCGGGTACACGTTCTACCTCCTCACGTTCTTCTACGACCTCCGGATGTCCCGCGGCATGCGCAAGGGCGCGTACCTCGACCAGGGGCTCCTCGGGCCGAGGAGTGGCGAGAGCGCGGGCACGGCTGGTACTATGCGCCAGGTCGGGGGCCCTGCACATGGCGGAGGACACGTCTACGCGAATGGGCACGGCGATACCTACGGCGTGCGCGGAGCGTATGGTGCCCAAAATGCGGGAGGCGCCAATGTGCAGCCTGCCGCCGCCAGGTATTAGAGATCACGAACACAGAAGTGACCGAATAGCCATCCATTGACTATGCATATAATATTGCTTCCATCGATAGTCGGCATTTTAGTTGCCACGGACTCCTCAAGATACCTGTACCCTAACACCATTCGTGTACCACACATTATTGCTTTCTTGAAATCTATCAATAGAGAATATAACAAGAATATGTCGTTCTGGGTGCATGGAAGGCGATAGTGATACTGAGTATGCTGTGTTCAAGTGTGTATGCACTGCAACATATCCTTACGTGCAACATCACGTGTACCGCGTATCGCCGCGCCTGTCCCATTGTCCGTTGGTCGTGCCGAGGTTGTCTATGGCACAAGCGATCGACTACCTCCTCCCCCTCCTCGTCCCAACCATAACATTCCAACTCTTTTGCCTGCAGTCGGTGTAGGAACTAGGTGTTAATGTCACTCCCTCCCTCCAGCCCACCTTCACGCTCTCGCACACCCATCCCCCGACCACCGTCTTCGCCCCTCCGAGCTACGGCCCCCGGCTCGCCCAACACCCCCACGCCCGCAAACGTCCGCCGCATATCTGGCACAAGCCCGCTTGTGCACACCCACTCGCTGCCGACCTCCCCGCCGCCCGAGCGGGCCAGGGTATCACCGCCTAACGCGACGGACCGACAGAAGACGCGTGCGCGGGACTTGCTGCGGAAACACTACGGGCTGGGAGTAGGGCCGCCGCCGCCTCTGGGCGGATCTGGCAGGGCTGCGGACCCGATGGACTTGGGTGCGTCCTGGATCGCGTTTCGTGTGAGGATGAGCGCATGACTGGCCTGCGGCAGACTCGTCCGCCTTCGATGCGAAGGCGTACTACGAGCAGCTCATCACGACAGCCTCGCTGCCGTCGCTGCTCAAGCGCGAGAACGGCCTCCTCTCGGAGATCCGGGAGCTCGATAGCGAGCGGCAGAGCTTGGTGTATAATCATCACCACGAGCTCATCGCCGCGAGCGACACCATTGCCGCGGTACGTTCGATGACTTGTTCGTCCAATGCATGGCGCTACTTGCTCATGGGGTGCACAGATGAAGTCTCGCGCGGACCACCTCGACGCAGATCTCGACCTATTGCGCACAGCATTCTCAGAGATTTCACGCCTGTCGACAGAAATCACCGGTCGCGAACTATAGCTATAGCGGGTCTTCGCCATGCTGTTCTCTCCATCCTGTCAACGCTACCGAGCGACGTCCCCATCGACGAGGCTGGGAAAACGCGGGCCATAGCTATTGTCCAATGCTCGGTGCTTCCTTGACAGGTATTTGCATAATGATATAGCGCTTCGTAATATTCGGGATGATGCGGGGTCCGAAACAAGTTTCCCATTTTGGTAGGCTGCCGCGCGGCGCGGGTGGCGAGTGGCTGAAGTTGCCTCCGAGTCTGCAGGCTCGCTCCGTCGAGCGATGTCAGACTGACCACTTACAGCGGTACTAGAGTATAAGATGCTATACTTCTAGTATGAGAGAGAAAACAATTTATGTAGGCTAGCTCAAGTCTAGAACCTAGATGTTCATCTGCTACTTGGCTCGACGAGCCTCGACGGTCATTCTCTGGCTCGCACTCCGGGGTTACCATGCTTCTGACAAAATATACGGTAGCTACAAAGAGTATCTGGTGTATTTTTTGCAAGTTTTTCCCATAGTGGACAACCTCCTGTGGTTTTCCGACCATTACAGGACGTCGAGCCTGCAGAGGCAGCTTCAGCCACCCGCCACCCGCGCCGTGCGGCAGCATACCAAAACGGGGAACTCATTTCAGACCCCGCATCATCCCGAAAATTGCGAAGCGCTATATCAATATGCAAATACCTGGAAGATACATAGCGTGACCTGCCCCGGACTATGTGAGTGCCATTACCCCCGCACCCTGGGCTAGAGTGTCCTGTCGATGCGCCTGTGTACGTCGTATTTTGAAGGTATTCATGACTATGGCCGAGTGGTTGGGGCGACAGGCGCGAATCCGCGCAATAGCGCATGTTGACACCATACTGGCGTCGTGATGATGTAGTATCTCTTTTTGAACTTTGCCACTGGGACCCCGAGGGCACAGTCTGGTAACGATTCATTGCGAACGAAGTTTCATCTCGACCTTCACCCATGCGGCATCTCGCTTAGCACAGCATTAGGCGGCCTAACTAACCATTGTGATAACTGCTACCATAACCGTCGAACCAAGGGCGACTCATACATTATCATCTTGGCTCCGCTCTCTTTGATCACGCTTCTCGTGCAACGAGAGACAACGAGGCTTGCTTGTGGCTGCCACTAATTTCCGAAAAGGGTCAAACCCTTCTGTGTCTTTACACTGCCATATTCCTCGCCGCCATCACATCCTCACGACAGTATATGTATTTAGTTCCTCCATGTCGTCTCTAACCAACCCGTCCCGATCTATGGTACGTTGAACCATCACGTCATCCGCCTGCCGTCGTATTCAGTGCGGTACATTAGGACATAGGCAAGCATAGCTCGCAGGTGCCATCCATCGTAGTGATGCTCGGCGACGATACGATGGGTTTCTTCGTCGGTTTTCTGCTCGAATATGGCTTCAATTGGCAGGAGGTCCTCAAGAGCGCGGAATGGGAGGTCTGTGAGGCGAGCTGGAAGCGGTATGTGGAGGAGTATGACCGCAGCTTGCCTCAACGAAAACGCCCCACGCCTCCGGAGCTGAAGATACCTCTGATGGGGCCCGCAAATAAGGATCATAATACCGACGAAGACATGTTAGCCTATCAAAAGGCGTGGCTGGCGCGGATGCAGATGAAAGAACGGACGGTGCGGACACCGGTTTTGTCGCAATGAGCCATGACGTTGATCGCTTCTGTCTTTAGGGCACACTGTATTTCATGGCTATTGAAATACTGAAAACCTACGTCGCACACGATGTCCGGCACGATCTGGAGTCATTCTTCTGGCTCCTGCTGTGGGTTGTCCTCCGGTACACTCAGACGAGCTGCTGGCCGCCGAACAGTGTATATTGTGACGTCTTCGGAGGCCAAACGGAGAGAGAAAGTGCCAGGGACAAGTCTAACTTCTTGATGGACGCGATGGACTGGAAGGCTGTGGGCAATCCGCCCCTGACCAAACTCGTTCTCAGATTCAAACGCCTCTGCTACATGGCAATGCCGCAAGCGGAGGACCCAGAGAGCAAAAGAGTGCCTCTGACGTATGAAAGTGTCCTGGCGCTCTTCGACGATGCCCTTGCGAGCCCGGAGTGGCCTCAGAACGACTGTGCACCCCCCTTCAAGATGCCTTCGAAGATGGCTCCGACCGCTAGCCAGATCCGCGGCAGCCAGGCGGTGACAGGCTCTCGTGGCGGCGCGAAACGGCGGGAGGATCGTGACGATCCAGATCCACTCTCGCTACCTGCGCACAAGCGAGTTCATTTCTACGGATCGCCTGTTGACGATTCGGACGACTCGGACGATGATCAGCAAGCAGCCACTCAGGATGCAGATGCCCCGCACTAACAATGTACTGGCATGCGCTTCGTACATTTTCTTATCTGCTAGTTCTATCATTCCTCTCCGAGCGTTTCGGTATCTTCTGCACTGAGCTGTCACCGGCAAGGCATACCGTATTGTTGGACGATACTCGCAGGCTCCCCCCTTGTTTACCACTCTTATACTGCGGCCACTATCCCTCCAAGTCGTCGTTATGCTGCTGCATACACTTTCCGACACCGTATCCAGTCGTCGAAATCCTCTCTTCACTACTAACTCAGTAGCACTACTAGGCTACGTACTACCCAGAATTAGCCTTGTACTACGTTCCCTTCATGTATTGCATAGAGGTCCGCGCGCAGCGCAAATTTCTGTTACGCTCGCCCAGCTACGAGAGAACTGCTTTCGACTGTGACGCCAATTCTAAGGTCGGAACGCCGTTCACGGCCTACTTATATTCTGCGGTCGCCAGACTCGCACAGACTCGCCACGCACTGTCACGGCGAGATTCGAATCGGCCACAAACATGCGTGCCACTAATAGTTTCACAACTGTTACTTGATTTCAGGACACTATGGCCGAGCGGTTAAGGCGACAGATTCGAATTTACATTCCATCTGTTTCCCTCTGGGAGCGCATGTTCAAATCATGCTGGTGTCGTTTGCTGAGCCACAAGTTGGTTTTTTGCACAACGTTACCACGCTTGCGTCCCCGGGGGCGTCTGGTAACGATGCGATCTCGGAGCGCCCACATCCAATCTCCCACAAAGCATCCAGAAGCCGGCCGTTTGTAGCACAAACATTGCGTTGCGCTATACTATGGTGCGTTGTTCATCCAGGCTGTTCACCAGGCTTGCACCGATAACTGACTGACTCTGTGTGCTAATTCATCGCAGCGACGGGTGCATTCATTATATGCCAGGCATCATCGCAGCTTGCATTTCCAAGGCTGACTCGATGTGTTTATACGAATCTGACCACCGTCGAGCCCCGGTCCCCCGCGTACAGTACAATGACGTCTTTCGCCCTAGATCCACCCTTTTCCCTTGAATTGCTCGATGATGTCGTCCGTCGATTCGTCAAGACTGAGATACTTCAGACCTAACAAACGGTCCGCCTTGGAGGTGTCAAAGGTAGTTAGGTGCGTCGCCTTTTCCGGCTCATAGGTCTCATCGCCAGGTGGAGTGTAGGGATAGAACTTCCTTGCTGTGTTGACTGTAGTCCCGCTGTCAGGTGAAGCCACCGCACGTGAACTTTGAAGGAGACTCACGGAGATCTTGTCCCTTCCAGGGGCCTTGAGAGATGATGATGCGCTCACCACCCGCCTTCTCCTTCTCCGCCGCGACGATCAGTGCCTCCGCGACATCCCTCACATCGATCCAAGTCATCCTGCGGGTGGGCGTCATCCACAATTCCTCCATTAGCACCAATATACTCACCCAAACTGCGAGTACCACTCCTTCTTGAGAGGGTTTCCAGAGAGCTCCGCGCCCTTGATGACTGCGTTAAACCAGACCTTCATGCTCTCGTTCAGCTGCTCCGGCGCGCCCACAGGCTGGAGCGTCGGGCCGAAGATCCACGGCGGGTTGCACACGACGAGGTCCCAGGCGATCCTCCCCTCATGCTTCCCAACGAACTCCCACGCGGCGTGCTCCGCGAGCACCTTGCTCGCCTGGTACTTCTCGAGCTGGCCCGCCTCGCGCCCCCGCGCGCGCACCTCCGCAACTGCTGCGTAGGGTGCCGCTGACGGCGGGGATGATCTGCTCGTCGGGCTCGACCGCGCCCAGGTGCACCGGCGCGGCGGTGTGCTCGATCAGGTCGACGTCCTTGACGGCCTCGTCGAAGGCGCCCTCCTGGTGGGCATCGGCCAGGTCAGCATGTGCATATCTAAGCAGAGACTGAGAGTACTTTCGTAATGTCCTCGACGATGGTACCTTCGAATTTGTCGCCGAACTCGGCGAAGACCTGCTTGAGCTGCTCAACCTTGCTCGCCGAGCGTACAGTGCCGCGGACGGAGAAGCCACGCTCGAGCAGCTTGCGCACAAGCCACATGGCGACGAAGCCATTGGCTCCAGTCACCAATGCTCTCCCGGACGTGACAGCAGGCATGGTCGAACGAGATGAGGGGTTATATGAATGGGTGAGTTCTCGAGCTTGTGGTCGACCCACACATACCCGCTTTCTTATGTACTGGATACAGTCACCGCTGGTGCGCACGCACCCACATCGCCTGCTTCGTCAGAGCAGTGCCAATTGTTCACTCAAGAGACATCCCTGGGCGAGGTGCCATACAGATGAGACGCTGGAGAAGGCGCCACCCGTTCGGACGGACGGGAGGGTGCCGACCGATGTGCAAAACCTCCGTGCCGAACTGCTGGTACACGCCTTTCGATTGCTCGACGCTCGACGGACCCCGGCCAGAAGACGCAGCCCGAGCCTGAGCCCCGAGAGGCCAGTAGAATGCGCAGATTTCTGGCGGCGCCCTAGTCAGTTTCGTACAGATTCTACGGACTGATCGACGTGATCGAGTGAGCGATGCGCCAATGAGACCCAGAAGCTTGTAGGCAGGTCGGTGTGAGTTGGCCTCAAGAGGTGCTACGTGATACTCAGTACTCCCGTCAACTCAAGGTCAGGCAGCGGCGATCGCTCATATATCGGAGTCGAGCTCCGCGGCGCGCTGACTTCAGATCCTCGAAGATGCCGGACTGTCATTACACCGGAGCACCCAGATTCACGCATTGCAGCTGTGCAGCAGTCATCTAGGCCGAGCCTCTCCCTCTGTCGTCATCATGCAATGCCTTGGAACCCTCCTACGTTTTGCCACAAGGTGAGCGCTGTGTTGTACATCTGCATCGAGTCCTTCTATCCTTCCTCTGCGTGCATTCCCGCTTTTAAATCCATCCCCTAGCCTTAAAGTCTTCGACTATGTCCTTCGTTCCCTCCTCGACCGAGTGATACTTGAGGTCGAGCAGCTTAGCGGCCTTTGACGTCTCATACCTGATGACGTGTATCGCTTTCTTGGGATCGTAGGCCTCATCTCCAGCAGATACTTTGGGGTGGAACTTCCGTGCGGCATCCACTGTGAAGGTTTCGTTATTCACTGCTCGTCTTCCACTGCCGTGGTGCACAGCTGTAGCTCACCAAAGTCTTGCCACTTGAAAGGCCCTTCCGACACGATGATCCGCTCCCCGCCTGCTTCTTGCTTCTTGATTGCAAGTACGTGCGCCTCTGCGAGATCGCGGACGTCGATCCAACAAGAGCTATCCACAGGGTCAGAACTGCAGCACATGGCAGTAGTATTCCAGAGCAAACTCACCCGACTGACGTCAGCTGCTCCTTCGTCTTCGATCCTTTGAACACCGAGTGGAACCAATCGTGCATACTCTCGTTGAGCGCCTCGGGGGCGCCGACCTCGTGGATCGCCGGGCCAAACACGTACGGCGGGTTGAGCACGACCAGGTCCCAGGCAAGCCCCGCCTTGTTCTTCTCGACGAACTCCCAGGCGGCCTTCTCCGCGAGCGTCTTGCTCGCGCGGTACTTCGCGGGGTTCGGCGCCTTCGCGCCCTCCGCGCGCACCTGCGCGATCGCGGCGTCGTTCCAATCCGCCTCCGAGTAGACGCGCGGCTCGCTCTGCACGGTCATCACGGACGCGCAGGAGGACGTGACGACGACGCGCTTGACGTGCGTGCCGTGGGCGAGCGCGGACTCGAGGATGCGGGTGGTGCCATGCACGGCGGGTATAATGAGCTCGTCTGGGTCTCCGGCTTTGAAGTGGAAGGGTGACGCAGTGTGCTCGATGGCGTCGACGTCCTTGACATATTCGTCGAAGGCCCCTGACTGCATGGTCGGTATTTCCATTTAGTGAACCCGCGTTTATGACTAGACAGGCGATGGGTCGGGGACGTACTTTTGTGATGTCCTCCACAATGACGACTTCAAACTTGTCGCCATGTTTCGAGAATACCTCTCGGACGTGCTTCGCTTTGCTCTCCGAGCGAACCGTGCCGCGCACGCTGTAGCCCTGGTCCAGGAGAGACTTTACGACCCACATCGCGATGAATCCATTGGCACCCGTGACGAGCACTTTGCCTTGTTGGACTGCAACCATTGCTTTTGCGTTCCTACTTCCGATGGATATGAGACGGTCTGGGAACGAGTGGGCTGGCAGAATGAAAGGGTCCTTGGCTGAACACACCGCCTTATATACGAACCGAGAGGCGGCACGCTACACCGGTACCGCTTCCGTCGGACATGTGAACCACTTATGTAGCAGAAGAGTGCATCGGATGCCAGTGGGGTCTTGGTGAGATTGCAATACGATAAGGAGACACGATATCGCGGAAGCCACGATTGCTCAGCAACTCGAAACCGGAATCGTCTTTATGCTCATACCACTCGCCACTGCCTCATAGCGGGATCGCACTACGATCGGGAGACGCGGATAGTAGCCGGAAGATACGATCGCTCAACCAGCCTGAGTGGTTGGTAGCTGTTGCACGTCGTGCTCTTGCCAACGTTGCAATTGTCTCTATACGTGTGTATAGTGAAAGGCAAATGGGTAGTCAGCTCGCTACATGGTATCGCCCGTAGCGTGGGCGGTGAAATTCATAAGCCAAGACGGCGACAACGAACCTCCGGTTGGATTGGCTACAGCCTACAGCCACATTCTCCATACTTACACCGATTCGAACAGCGTAACTGATCCATGCAATGATCTCGCAGAGATATCTTCTGCTTACAGCCAGCCCCTCGCCTTCAGGTCCTCCACGATGTCTGAGGTTGTCTCTGAGATTCCGTGGTACTTCAGCCCCAACAACTTGATGCTCTTCGAGTTGTCGAAGTCGAGCATGTGCACGGCCTTCGCGGGGTCGTAAGATTGGTCCCCGAGGGGCGCGGGTGCACCCACCGCCCGCGCTGCGTTGACTGGAGAAAGAGGGAGAGCGCTTCAGCACCCAGCACGACGACAAGGCGAGCTAACCACATACTCCAGTCTTGCCACTTGTACGGGCCAGAAGCCACGATGATCCGGTTACCGCCTGCTTCTTCTGTCTCGAGAGCGAGTGCATGGGCGTCCGCGAGATCCCGCACGTCCACCCAGGCCATGCTACAAGACAAACCAGTTCAGCTTCCCAAAACAGCACACCCCAAAGCTGCGGCCACGTACCCAA
Source organism: Fomitopsis pinicola (assembly GCA_001931775.1). Taxonomy (NCBI): domain Eukaryota; kingdom Fungi; phylum Basidiomycota; class Agaricomycetes; order Polyporales; family Fomitopsidaceae; genus Fomitopsis; species Fomitopsis pinicola. The sequence continues at coordinate 28,901 of MPVS01000128.1, read as the reverse complement.
GCGTCCCGAGCTGCTTCGGGTCCTGCGACCCGCGGAACACGCTATGGAACCAATTGTGCATGCTCTCATTGAGCGCCTCCGGGGCGCCCACCTCGTGGATCGCGGGGCCGAACACCATCGGCGGGTTGAGCACGACGAGGTCCCAGGCGATCGCGCCCCTGTTCTTCTCGACGAAGTCCCACGCGGCGCGCTCCGCGAGCGTCTTGCTCGCGCGGTACTTGCCCGCCTGGCTCGCGTGCACGCCCTTCTCGCGCACCTCGACGACGGAGCCCTCGTTCCAGTCCGCCTCCGTGAACACGCGCGGCGCCGCCTGCGTCTCGAGCACCGCCGCCACGCTCGACGTGATCACCACGCGCTTCACGCTCGTGCCGTACGCGAGCGCGGACTCGAGCACGCGCGTCGTGCCGTGCAGCGCGGGCACGATCAGCTCGTCTGGGTCGCCTGCCTTGAAGTGGTACGGTGACGCGGTGTGCTCAATGGCATCCACGCCCTTGACGGCTTCGTCGAACGCACCCGCCTGCAGCGATGTTGTAAGGCAGAGCTGACGAGCGATAAACTGAAAGAGTTACCTTAGTGATGTCGGGGACAACGACCATCTCAAACTGCTCGGAATACGGCTTGAACAGCTGACGGATGTGTTGCGCCTTGCCCTCGGAACGCACTGTCCCCCGGACGGCATACCCCTTCTCGAGCAGCACCCGCGCGACCCAAATGCCAATGTAACCGTTGACACCGGTAACGAGCACTCTTCCTGCGGTGACTGCTGGCATTGTAGTTGAGCTGTGTTATGGAAGGTTCTGTGAGGTGAGAGGAGAATGCGAGTACACCTCGGGGCCAAGGATGCCTATTTATCGTTGTGGATCAAGTTCACGTCAGCGACACAATGCGGGAGAAATGAGAAACCTCTCTGCACCACGAAGAACACCGACCGCCTGACCGATACACACTCACACAGGGCAATGTATCGCGCACTGTACGGTCTTCTCTTCGCATGCGTCATGGGACTGAATGAGCTCACCTTGATCCTGTGTCACCTCCCCCCGAACCGGTGTTGCGGCCGGGAAGGAGGCCACCCGTTGTTCCGCGCATATTCTCACACTTCACACTCAGCCTTCAAGATAGGCGAGTTTGGAACGCGGTAGATTAGTCGATACAGTAGTGCAGGCGCGACCTGCGTCGTATTTTGAGCGTGCAACGATACATAGCATGACAACGTGCGTATGAAAGGCGTCTAGTCGAAGAGACCGAAACCCTGTGCAAACAACAGTGAGGCGATGTACCGCTGAATATGGTCGTGCACGTACCATATCGTCGTCGGATTCGTCCTCTTCCTCCTTCTTCGCCGGCTCTTCAGCCGCAGCCGCAGCGGGAGCCGAGGAAGCAGCAGGGGCCGCGGCCGCAGCCGCAGCAGCGAAGGCCTCCGGGTTGGCAAGCACCTCCTTAATCTGCAATATTGAATAAGTTGCGAGTCCAGCAGTAGATAATCAAATAGTGGATCCGTCAGAGAACAGAAATCATTTGAACAGCATACGTCCTTAAGACGCTCAGCATTTTCAGTGTAATACGCATCCTTGGATGATAATATGTCCAGAAGGGAGTGACATACCTTCTCGGAGCCCTCGAAGGTGTAGTCGGTAGCAATGGAGACCGCAATCAGGTTCTTGTACGAGTTGACCAGCGAATGCACAACGGAGACGAGCGTCGGGTAGTTGAGCGCGAGCGAGATCGCAGCGACGGTCGTGACACCAGAGAAGAAGCGCTTGAGGAGCTCGTCCTCGGACACGTCAAGGACCTCGGGCGAGAACACGTTGCCATTGTCGAAGATTTGGACGACCGTCATACCGTACGTGAACGGCGAGATGTTCAACATGTTCAGCAGCGTCGCCTCGGACGGGCCGACACGGGTACCGGCAGTGACGACCTGGACGTCGGACACGATTTCAATTGTACCACGGGCGATCTTGGTCGGGATACCGAGAGCCTGGAAGAAGGAGGTCTTTCCCGGCTCCATACCAGTGTTGCCACCGGGGATGGTGACGTCCTTCGGGGCGAGCGCACCAGCACGGGCGGGCGCGGCGACCTTGTTGGCGGTGATGATGTCACGGATGTCCTTGAGGTCGCCCGAGGTGAAGACGAAGCCAATGTTGCCCCTGACGTGGGGGAGCAGACGCTCGAACTGGGGGTACTCCGCGAGGATGGAGCGGAGGGCACGGCGGACCATGGTGTTCTTGCCCATCACAACGATACCCTTGCCACGGAGCGCGACACGGATCTGATGCATCTGGTTGGAACCGACGTTGTCGACATTGACCACGAAGATAGAGGCTATGTGCTAGTGAATATGAGGGCGATATGCAACAAATAGTTGTACGCACGGTACTTGGCGACCAAGTCCTTGAGCTTAGCGAAGTAAAGCTCCTTCTGCGCGCGAGAGGCACCCATTGCAATTTCTTAGGCTACCTCACTACGTCAGTGTGATAGGAGCCAGAGGCGCGTGTGCAACTCACGGAGGTTGAGACGTCGGTGGTATGTGGTAAGTCGTGGGGATCAGTGCCTCCCTATGACCTCTGCCGTCGATTATCAGTGTTCGCGTACGTGTGCGGTACAATCTCTGCAACTACCTGCTGTGCCAAAGGATTTTTCAAGGCGACTGGTCGTTAGTGTGTGTGGAACGCTTGCCTCGACGATGCGAGCACGGCGGTGGCGGGAGGTGGTTGCAGTTCTTCACTTAAGGTTTGATGAAGTCTCGGTGATCCCCTTGATGCACCTCTTGTGCACCTCCACGTGAGATTCCCTAACTCGGGAGAGAGGCGCCTATCGTCGCGACTTGCCACTTGGCGCGACTCGAGACAGCGTCACCGTCGGTCGTCCTTGCTTCTGCATTCCCTGGTCGGCTCGCGTTCTGGTCTTGTTCCGTGCTTGCGTGCTGAAAGCTAGAGTCATTATTTCTCTGCTCAGCTGAAGGCTTGTCTTCTCTTCTCGGGACACTCGCGTTCGACACGTCGTCCACTCGTCCCATTCTGCATCCGCTTTCTTAGCTAGAGGTGCAGCGGAGGTGCTGCGATGGAATGTGGCGATGGGGCCAGCGAACCGTCCGAGAAGTGGGCGGCATCGCTAAAGCTGCTTTAGGCTACAGGTGAGCCTGAGGTTGTCTACACTCACAGTTGGCCCAATTGACTGGCTGCAAGGGCTGATTGTGACCTACGACGACTGGTTGTCCGTGACAGCAGTTCTCGCTTCGGTTCTACGACTGCCAGCTTCGCACTGCAACCACCCGCGTCTCAACGGACGCCACGCAATACACTGGACCCGGTATCAACACCCGACGAGCAGGTAGTCGCGACTGCACCTGAGTCGCATCCCGATGCGCCCATCACAATTGATGCACATACTGACTCCCCTGCTCGAGGCGCGATAGCCTCCACCCAGCCTATCGCTCCTGTCAGCTCGTATGCGAGCGAAACACATTCTACCCCTCGCCCTTCACCGAAGGTTGTTGCTTTTATGCACCCTGGGTCGCTCCCTTCCCAGACTGATCCCCGTCGCGGTACCTCGTCTCCACTCGACGACTTACGCATGCTACTGTCTCTGAAGCTCACCGAAAGCGCTACGCATGACCTCTCTGCCGATCACATACGTTGCTTGTATCATTCCTTCCGCAAGCGCGAAAGCTTTGGGCCCCTGCGTCCATATGAATACAGTGCACTCATCAGCCTCTTTGGTTCGCTCTCGCTGTCAAACCCCGGAAGACCCTACCGATCTATATACGGCCATCACTTGGTCCAACATATGGAGGAGTCCTTCGACGGGACATACTGGGACATGATTGGACTAGTCGCGAAAGACAAGCGCGACTACGGACTGGGTGGCATGACTCCTTCTGATTGCTACTGGTTGATGCGTATGGATGCTGAGGCCCTCAGCACGCCTGCAGATGATAGTCAGGGATCAAGTACGTGACTTTGACTGACTGCCATTTCCAATCGTTGACCGTCACTACTGCAAGGTGTCTCAGCAGAACGAAGGTTAAAGAGGATCGAGATCAATTACTCGCGCATCCCTGACCAGCCATCTCCCGACCTTCACGTACCGTACCTCGAGGCCATGTTCTCAAGCCATATCTCATCGCACGTACAGGCCGCTGTCAACAGGTTACGCAAGCTCCTCACATGGTATCATGGTTGCCCGCCCACGTTGATGGCACTATTATGGCGGCTCGCTCTGCAAACGCCGCCGGTCGCGCAAGCTCATCTCAAAGCCGCTGTCCTGGATGCTGTTTGGAAGAGACTTATTAATCCCTCGCATGAGCCGACGGGTAAATCCAGTGCAGAAGCAACAGGGTCGACCAGCTCCATCACCGCCCGACCACCCGATACTATGCGTACTCAGGATCCGACGGACGCAATTGACCTGCTGCCATTACTGCGAGGCGCCATCTTCGACCGACCCCATACGCGGGTGGAGTCTATGTCCACAAACGGAGATGTGCCATCCTGGGCGCTCTCTGTCGCCCGGAAGGTCTTTTCGCCTGACCATCTCGACGAACACTCCATCGAACACCGCTGGAGCTGCTTCCTCTTGCTCGCGGTTGCCGGCAGCCCAGGGGCTCCGACGGCCGGCACCCTCACGCATTCCTTCGCGACGTGGGCCGCCGTGGTCGATTGGCGGACGATATGCGCCCTTGCGTACCTGCAAGGCTCCCTCTGGTCTAAGGGGCGCCCGTTCGGCGTACCCTTTCCCAACGAGGTTGTGGATGGTTTGGGCGCGATGCTCGGCACGCTGTGGGATCATTGGGCGGGCCTCCCAGCCCTCGACCACGCTGTGCGCCCGTGTGCTGTCACCCGGGCTATATGCGCGTCGTTCCTGCACATGGCTAGCCGCCTCAAGAATCGCGGTGTCATCAGTGCTTGTCGCCAGTTTTGCGACACGCGCCGTCTCTGGGACCAAGACGCGAGCGCGTCTGCGAGCCTGCGTTCTCTAGTACAGGAGCAACTCATCGCTCTTTTGCTTTCTGGGTCCGATTCCGAGCTCGCGGTTGCTACGACTTTGGATTGCACTCAGGACGAGAGGCTTCTCTCGGCCGTTTTCAGCACAGTTGTTACCGCATTCGCCCGGGAGAACGTCGTGCTCGCCGCGGAGCTTCAGCAGGTCGCACGTCGTGTCGGCATCAAGCTGTCAACCGATAGTTCCGTCGAGGTCGCTGTGCATCTAGCAAGGCAAGGCGTGCTGACGCCTGCGCTGGCGTGCTTATCCGAGGCAGGCCTTTCCTCCGAGCAGCGCCTTAGCGTATTACGCAACGTTCTGGTCCAGCTAGTCTGGCGGGGCCATCGCTTCCGGTCTACCCATCTCACTCCCGATGTTGTCGACTCTCTGGTCGCTCACCTCACTCCGTCATGCCCTTCAGCGATCCTCCGCCCTACCCTGGAATCGGTGCTACTAGTTATGCCGCGCCACCAATACGCCAGACCGGCCGCCGTCCTCGTAGAAGCCATCGCTCAAGCTGACAAGATGTATCTCTCGCCGGCATTCTTCGCTAGGTTCATCCGAAGTCTAGTACGCCACCGACAGTTCCGGATCGCAGAGCGCATGTACAAGTTAGCGCAGAAGCTACACGACAAGACTGCGTTGCCACCCGAATGGCTGGCAGCTCAGCTTTCGCACCGCGGCGCGTCGACGCTGGCAAAGAAGTTTGCTGGTTCCTCCTGCAAGACTACAGACACGCTCAGGGTTCTACGCGCCGTGCAGTTCCGGGAACGCCCGCCTTCCCCTATCCACACTCTGAAACTGTCGCGGCTCCTCCACCCGCGCCGCACACGGCGTCGGCATCAGCTTCCCCCTGGTGCGGCCATGCACCGTGCCCTAGAACTCCTCATCCGTGCGAGCCGTCTGCGTACCGTCAAGCGCCTGTACAGCGAGCTTCGCGCGACCCAGAGTCCGAGGTCGCGCACTGCGCTGGGGAACAGCATTCTACACGCGAGCACGCAGCGCCCGTCGCGCTCGCAGGCGCACCGCGGGCGGAGGGCGCTCACGATGCTGCAGGAGCTCATGGAGAAGTACCAATTCGTGCCGGACCGTGTGACGGTCAACACGCTCGTGAAGGCGTACATGCAGTGGACGGCAGGGATGACGAACGAGCACCTGCGCGCGCTGTTCGACCACTTCGTGCGGATCGGCTACCCCACTGGCGGTGCGGTCCCCGGTGGGGTGCCGTTCGGAATGGCAGACGGCCCACCGCCTGTCTACCTGCCGGAGGTCGACTCACCGCTGTCGTTTGGGAAGCATGTACGGCCGCTGTACAAGATGTTCATCAAGGCGTTTCACAGGCGGGGCGACGTTAGCGCTGTGAGGGTCGTAGTCAGGATTCTGAAGGCGGTGGAAGCGGAAGCGATAGATACCCAGCTTGCGAACGCATCTCGAGTCGAGAGGAAGCGGGGGAGAGGACGGCCGGGTAGCGAGTAGAGCATGTATCTAAGTGTTTGTTGCGGCAACGTACGAGGGCAGTCTGTCCGCGCAGCAAGTCTCAGCTTGAGAAGTTCGTCACTGTTCATGGCAAGTTCGTGGTGGCGTTTGTGAAGTCGACGCCATGCTCCATTAGCGCTGGCATCGAAATTCGATACGGAACCAAAATGGTGATTGAATATACAGTATGCCGCGCTCTTCTTTGTTCACTACTTCACCATGTCCAATCCGACTGCTCCGCAGGCACCCGACTTCGGGGAGCTCACAGAGGCCATCAAAGCCTGCATGCCAGTGTCGCATCGCGTGGAGGCGCCATGAAGAGCAAATGGGTGAAATGCTCCGGCCCCCTAGCTCATTGACCTGGCGCCGATATGAGCTTCCTCTTGAGAGAGGTATTGAGGAAAGCCTTCCTCACAACCTCGGCATAGCTCTCGTAGTGGAATGTGCATACATGGCCAGTATGGTCATTGAAGCCATAGCAAACCCAAGTGAGTCAATAGTAATGTCCAGCTGGTCATGAGAGGTGCCGAAGCAGACGCGTTAATTTATACAGTTACCGTGAATTACGACGCGGAACGGTGCGCCTTGCGGCAACAAGTATTCGAAAGGCAGAAGGACGTCAATATCTACAATGACCAGATCATTTCGTAATTTAGTCCGGATTACAGAACCTCCCAGTCCAGGGGGACATTCCCTTGCCCTTGCCCAGCAGTTGTTCGTGACAAGTTTGATATGGTCTTGCTTTGGTCACTCCCGGGAATCTTGTTACCTGGGCGGCAGGTGAGTCTCGTTGTCATTATGCAGGCCTTGACCTTGCTACGAAACACCTCGTAGCGCAAGATGTTGGCAGCGACCGCTGGCATCACCAAGCAGTTCGATGAGCATGCGCCTCGACCCGCCGGGTCATGGCGCTACCAAGAGCAATACTTCGTGCACACAGAGAGAACGATAGCCCGCCTCTCGGCGCACCAATATTCAGTCCCGCTTTGTTCCAGGGGAGTCGTACAGTGCGTACGAGCTTTCCTCCCGACACACACGCACTAATTCCAGTATATAGCCACATACAGGGCATCACCCCATAGTCTCAGCAACCTTGACAGGCCAGAACTACGACTCCGGCAAGCAGTTCCTTGTCGATATGTTCGAGACCCATGCTCTTATGGTCGGCCTCATGCACATTATTCACACCCAACAGTACGACCCGGGAAAAAGGTCATGAATAAGCTTGTTGAGAGGACCCCATACCGAGAGGCCGCCTCGCTCTGGCAGGTCCCGTTTGCTACCATGCAAGTGATCGGCAATCGGTGGTCGCCTCTCCACCGCGATAGCGGCTCGGCCTTTGGCGCGTTCGACCTTGTCGCCACAGAAGGCGACTTCGAAGGTGGTCGCATGAACTTCCGCACTCTTCCAATCGACTGCACGCAGGACCCGGGAAGTGTTGTTGTGTTCTGCTCTCGCTTGCTCCCTCATGAAGTAGAGATATTCAAGGGCAATCACACCTCTTTCGTATGGTCTTCCGAAAGATGATGTTGCCGCCTGGGCCAAAACACCACTTGTCCCATTTTGCAGGGAAGAGTTGGTATGCATGCAGTTGCAGCACAAGTCACCTCCTCAACAAGATTCATTTATGACTATCTATAGACATCTGCGGGCGGAACGCAAAGTCTTGCGACGCGTAAGAGCTTGCTCCGTTTTCTTGCGCGATTACAGATGTACGGCGCACAGCTATCTCTTCCCAATTATTGACACTGTACATGTTGCAGGAGACGATATATAGACGACTCTCATAACTCACCCGCCTCCGAGTCGATATGAGTGCTCCCTAACCCCTATCCTATGAACACCTTCCACCCCTCCTTCACTCCCAATTTTCTGGCACTTGCGAGATTATCGTCCTACATTGTAGATCACTTTCAGTTTTAGATTTCGATGGTTGTTCCGTGCGCATCTGTAGTAGTGAGTCATGCTACTTATTCGTACATCTCGTTTCCGTCTGGCAGAATGGCCACTACCCTCCCTTCTGCCCTATTCCTGTCAACGATCACTTCATAGTACGGGACCTCGGGTTTCGTTGCCAAAGTCCGACACTCATAACTTTCCTAAGTTCACTGACCTCTTTTCCCGTGACAGTATGTATTGCGGAGTTGGTGCTGTGATGGTGTATGTGATTACGCCCTCGACGCCGCTCGTCCCGTCTAACCTAGCAATGGTCTCTGGGGACGCGTGCCCCTGTCTACCCACACACGAAGAGCCTGTCAAGTTGTCCTGAGTCTGTGCTGTCGCCTGAGAGCAGCGCGACCCGCCGCGCAAGTTTGCCTGCAGCTGACAATCACGCGACGTCAGACTTGTACGAATTGGAATGCTATGCGCATGCGTAAGAAAGTCCTGGACCAGCGCAGTGACGCACCACATGCAATTCTGTGACGGGTCCACGAGGGGAAGGACAAGATCCGCTAGGACCTCATCGACATCATCACCTGCCATCGCCTCGGTGCGTGCTCCCGCCGAGATAGCCTACGCAGCGATCGTCGAGGCGAGCGAAGGGAAGGTAAGTAGGGTGATCGGACTGTATGGTCGTTGGGCCAGTCGCGTCCCAGATCGCGATGGGTGCGCTGATCTTTGGGGTGGATGGGCGCATTTGGTACCGGGTTCTGAGTCGCATGCGAGATGTCGCCGAGGCACACGTGCGGCGTTTTCGGATGTGAATTGGCAGGAGCTCAGTCTGAGTACGAGTACTTACGTAGAGCGTATAGGTCAGACGATCCGCGTTGACAATTTGCACGGATGTGATTCCTGCGCGATAGTCAAAGCTACGTATGCATAGATCTCAACTTACCTGCTACATGTGGCCGAGACCGTTAACAGCGGCTCGATGCGGCTGACTCGAAGAGAAGCCCTGAGGTCGCATGCGCAGTCTAAGAGTACTCGTGATATGTTCACATATGTTGCAGACCTTGGGGCGGTCCGGGGTGAGGTACAGGACAGCGAGCATGCGTTGGCCAAAGCATGATGAGATTCACCTGGTCTACGCCGTCAATAGGTTGCAAACGCCTAACTTAGTATTAGCTAGGTGATAGCGTTACTACAAAGCCGTGAACCGGTATACGATACGTCAAACTCACGTCGAAAGAGGTAACAAACCAGCTCTCCGGTGTATAGGTAGCAAGAGCCGATATGCATTAGGCTTTCTGGACCCAAAGAGGGAGACGGGCGTTGAGGAAGTACGTGGACACAGAGGATAGCTACCCAGATTCCCAGAAAGAGATGACCTTGCTCATCGATACGCTTCGTGATCGCGACTTCGCGCGAGCAGAGAAAGGCAGCGAGCATACAACATGATTGACTCTCTTTTCAATCCTTATGTACTCGGCCTCTGTGTAAAGACCAACTCTTTTCTAGACCGCAGGACAAGCCCAACAATCGGTGACGGACCGGGCCGCACAGCGAGGGCTGGGCTAGGAACCACGATATGGATGATCTTCGAACTCTCCGGCGGTCTTAAGTCGGAAAGGTTCGCAGTTGGTCGAGCGAATGGTTGCGCGACCGTGGGCTGATGGGAGATGGCGATGAGGAGGACGATGAAATAGATGAAGGGCTGTGGACGAGAGACGGGTGGGTGGGTTACTCAAGTAGGAAAGTTAAATTAGAAAATGCGGGGTAAGTGAGCGCGAATGGGCCCGATATGGAATACCGACTACCCGGCGCGAAGCCTCGATCAATTACGGGCGCATGACATCATCGATAAGTGCGATTTACTGTCGCGGACGCCGGACGCGGTGGAACCAGCTCGCGCATAAAACTGCCAACGGCATCCACTTCTCCTCACTATCCCTCCCGTCGCCCGTGCTGCCATCCTCGGCGCCATCGCCGCCGTCCACAACGTCCTCCACGATGTCCCAGCGACCACCCCTCACCTCCTCCCCTTCCGACATCATCCTCTCTCCGCAACTTCCCGAGCTCGACACCGAGCAAGGTCACCTCATCGTCGTCTCCAACCGGCTCCCCATTACGATCACCAAAGATGCGTCAGGCGAATATCACTTCAAGATGTCCTCAGGCGGTCTCGTATCCGCGCTGTCCGGCTGCAAGAAGTCCATGTCCTTCACCTGGATCGGCTGGCCAGGTTTCTTCATCCCTCCGAAGGACCGACCAATTGTCGACAAGCGGCTGAAGGAGGAGTACTCGTGTCAGGCGGTGTACCTCGATGACGAGGTCGCAGACCGCCACTACAATGGCTTCAGCAATTCGATCCTCTGGCCGCTATTCCACTACCACCCCGGTGAGATGAACTTTGAGGAGGAGAACTGGCTCGCGTACCGCCAAGCGAACATGGCTTTCGCTCAAGTGATCATGCAGCAGCTCGCGCCCGGCTCCATGGTCTGGGTTCAAGACTACCACCTCATGCTCCTCCCCATGCTCCTCCGCGTGCTCAACGATGGCCGACAGAACGTCGGCGAGGCGATCGCAGCGGATATTGACCGTATCCTCGAGGGCGTCGAAACGGAGGATAGCGTGCCAGCGCGTCTGCCTAACGTCAAAGTTGGGTTCTTCCTCCACACCCCGTTCCCGTCCAGCGAAATCTACAGGTAAGCACCTGCCACGCTAGAACCTAGCAGCAACCCTAACACCTAGTAGAATCCTTCCCGTCCGGCGGGAGATTCTGCTCGGGACTCTGTACTCGGACCTCATCGGCTTCCACACGTACGATTACGCACGGCACTTCCTGTCCTCATGCACGCGTATTCTCGCGCTTCCCACCATGCCAAACGGCGTAGAATTCGAGGGCCGCCTTGCCCACGTCGGCACATTTCCCATCGGGATCGACCCGACGTCGTTCACGGAGAACCTCAAGAAGGAGAGCATGCAGAACCGGATCAAGCAGCTGCAGCAGCGCTTCGGCGATGTGAAGGTGATCGTGGGCGTTGACCGGCTGGACTACATCAAGGGTGTACCGCAGAAGCTGCACGCGCTTGAGCTGTTCCTCAGCCAGCACCCGGAGTGGATCGGCAAGGTCGTCCTTGTGCAGCTGGCGGTCCCGTCACGGCAGGATGTGGAAGAATACCAGAACCTGCGCGCGATCGTGAACGAGCTCGTTGGTCGGATCAACGGGCGATTCGGAACGGTCGACTTTGTTCCGATCCACTTCATGCACAAGTCATTACCCTTTGACGAGCTGTGCGCGCTCTATGCCGTCAGTGACGTATGTCTGGTCACGTCGACACGCGATGGCATGAATTTGGTGAGTCTGCTTGCTGCGGCGATGACTATCAGCCCTACTAACCCGTCTACGCGCAGGTTTCATATGAGTACATTGCTTGCCAGCAAGAACGGCAGGGCGTCATGATCTTGTCCGAGTTTGCAGGCGCTGCGCACAGTCTCAATGGCAGTATCGTCGTGAACCCGTGGGACTCGCAAGAGGTCGCAGACTCGATCTTCCAGGCAGTCAGCATGGACACGGAGACCCGCAAAGAGAACCATCGGAAACTGTTCAAGGTACGTAGCCCCCCTTCTCATATCTACCCCGCGATACATGCTCACAAACCGCCGCAGTACGTGACCAAGTACTCTGCAGCGTACTGGGGCACCTCGTTCGTGCGCGAGATGACGAAGATCAAGACGCCGGAGTCCGAGTCAGCAGCGGCGCAGAAGGGCGGGCAGGCGGAGCTCAAGCTCAAGCGCGAGGACGCCAAGGGCCTCAACGTCGTCGAGGGCGCCGTGCCCATGACCCCGCCCATCAACGCGCCGGCGCCGAATACTAGCCAGTAGGCGCGCTGGCCGCCATACATGCGCATGCATGACGGGTATCCTTATTCGACTCAAACACGGGTGGACGTTCTAGTGCAGGCTTCGTCGTACAGTATACATGAGAAGTTACAGGCAAGGCAAAACGTGTATCATCAGTTCGCTATTCCCCGCTCTTCGCACCTGTTGTAGATGTTTGCCCACACGCACGTACACGCACACATATATCATCGCCAATCTAGTTGCAGTGGGGCACACTGGCAAGTAAGTACGACTCGTGTGTAGTCGTGGTTTCGGAACTCGCGATAGCATGCATAGTATGGGGGAGCCCTTTCGCTCTCTTCAGGTGTCGACTGGAACGCACAAGGAACGCAACGAGAGCATTTGGTAGTAGGGAGTGGATCTTCGATGAGATGGAGACACTGTGCTGCGAATCGCGAATCGGCGATCGTGACACGAGCGGTGGCTGACGGCGCGTGATGGCAACTGCGACGGTTCCGATCCCAGCCTCCAGACCTCGTTCGGCCGCTCGGTCGTACTTGCGACGCTCAGACTGCTGCTTGCTCTATATGTGCGCCTTGCCAACGCCCCTCTCGCGGCGACACAACTTCTAGTAGCCCGTTTGCGCTACGGACCTCTACTAGTACTGCGGCTACCAGGCTGCTGGGAACGTTCGCATCCCTGTAGCTACGTTGACGGCACCTCGCCTCGCCGCGCTGTTCTAGATGGTGGTCTCTATCGAACAGGACGCAACCCACACGGAGCTGTCTCTGCAGAAGCATGCTGGGCCAGCAAGGGCCTACGGGTTATCTGCCTCGCCTTATAGGCGACTACCTGGCGAGCCGGCTATCGTACGTGCCATCCCGCCCGTCCCTGAAGTACAATCACTCACAAGTGTCTTGTAGAAGAAGATGAGTATGGTGGACTTTGAACGAAGATATCCGTCCGCCCCGCCGCCTCTGTGAGTAGCTCGTCTGTCTTACCAGAAGTAAGACCAAACCACCTATGCAGCACACCCGACCTCACTGCTAGTCTGAGTGTTTCCTCTTCTACTCCCCGTTCAGTCTCTTCCAATCTACCTCGCTCTTCCTCTCTGTCTCTCGAACCAACAATACCTGCACCTCCCCGTGATCTCTCACCATGCAGCCGTCGGCAGCTCCGCTATCACCGCGCCCAGGCGTTGCTATCCGCGTCTCTGCAGCACAGTTCCGCAGAGCCATCTCTGGTCGAGCAGCAAGTACGCGCACTGGAGCGCGCAACCGCAATACTGAGCACACAGGCCAAACAAGCCAAGGAGCAGGCAGCCAGACTACGCGAATGTCTCGCCGACCGTGCGAGCGTCGAGCCTAGCAAGTTCGAGGCGATGCTGCGGGAGCGGTGGTTGGCAGACAAGCGAGAGGCCGAGATGGCCGACAAGGTGCGCGCCCTCGAGGCGTCCCTCGCGACTCTGCGCGAGGGTGGCCAGTGCCACGCGGCCACAGAACCCCGGGGCGATATGGCGGGGGCGCCGCGGACGCCGCCCCGGCAGAAGGCGAAGACGAATCTGGCGCTATTCTTGGAGCACACGGGTACGCGGG
>MPVS01000128.1:0-14762 GCA_001931775.1 Fomitopsis pinicola | reverse complement strand
CCTGAAGGCTGCCGCGACCTCGCACGCGCACGCGCACGCACATGTGGGAACACTCGGCCGGCTGAACGCGGGCTCGCCGCTGCGCAACCCGCTCACGCAGACGTCGAGCTCGCTGGCGTCGGTCCTGGAGAGCTTCGCGTCGAGCGAGGACGACGAGGAGCACGACCATGGCCACGAGCATGGGCGCGCACGGCGCTCGGAGTCGCGCGGGCCAGACACGGGGTTGGACTCGGCGGAGAGCAGGTCGTTCTCGGTCGTGTCGTTCAATGTGAAGGGTGGGGAGCCTCAGGGTGTTGGCGGCATTGTTGCGCGGATGCGCCATAGGCTGAGTGGGTTGGCAAGGAAGGGATGAGGTGGTGGCGGTTGGGCCATGGACTGCTCCAGTTATCGAGATCTGCTTTTTGCTTTTGCATGGTGCTCATGATTCGCTTGGACTTTGCTTGTGTCACAAGTACCAAACAGCAATAGTGCTCTAGGAGCAACCTCATCTATCTCAGCATGCTGTACGATCTTATGCGTTAGGACACAACGCTCGCGTGTGCTACTGTACGTTCTGTTTGGTGGGATTTCTTACATATAGCAGGCATGTGTCTGCCTGCCGCAAATACGGTATGTCAAGTAGTTTTACTGCTCATGCTAATCGCTATAGATACACATCGACGAAGGAACAAAGAAATATGGAGGTGTGGTACGCTCTCAGCAAGTTACGCATTTATGGTGGGAGGGGCTATGGGCATGCAACCAGGCCGTGCTTCCGAACACAGGCCCGAAGGAGCGAAAACACCTACGAACCCTTTGGTCAGTAACGAGCCAGATCAGAATACGGCAGCCTTACCACCCTGTATGCGCTTGATGCGGCCTGCTCGGGGCCTCGTGGGTGTTGGCGACAAATCACGATTGCATAGAGCGGTAGTCATGGCCGCCTTCACCTAGAGGCTTTTTATCAATGAAAGTGCAACAGAGATCTATTAGGCCACTTACCAATGGACCTTGCCTTTTGAGACTGGAGGGTAGGTTGGTGTTCAATGCAGGGTACGGCTTGGCTTGCAACCGGGCTCACTGGCTCGTCTACATCGCTCCGCTGCCTAGTTTGACCGAGTAGCCGGATTGTCATTGTTCCAGCCACGGTGCGACTGCGCCCTTTCGTCAGACACTGCAGCCTCTCTAGCTGATGCTGAGCTAGAGACTGGTGGACCGCGGAACAAGCACTCAGGCTCATGCCTGCAGGGTCTCCCGGCAAGGACAGCCCGAGTACCATCACGCCCAACAGGCCTGCACAACCCACCAGCGCGCGTCATGTCGCGGCTGCACCTGTGTCCACCATGTCCTCACTGAGACGCCGCGGAGGCGGAGGGGTCACAGTGGAGGAGCTGGAGGTAGGCGTCTCCCCGGACCGCCCAGCGAGGGTGGCCTTTTTGGCGTCGGAGCGGAACACCAGTATGACGAACTGTGAACTGTTCGCCTGTGGCTGAGTAAGTATTGATATGCCAGCGAAGTTCGAAGGGGACGTACGCAGCGGTATATAGGACGCATCGGCGGCCGCCGTGCGAGGACTGACGATTGAATCAGGAAGCGCGAAGCTTGCGAGGTACGAGGATGGCTCGAGGAGAGGTATGTGCGTGTCGTTAGAGGTCTCATGTCGGAAGACTGTTGATGAGACAGCTAGTAAGTAGTTCACGGGGGCTCTGCGTTCTGAGTTTCGGTACGCTGGCAGGGGATCTTTTATACACTCGCGGCCAGCCAGCCTGTGGCCCGTATACACAAAGCGTCGACTTGCAGTGGCACTGGGACAAAGGCAAGCATAGCAACGGCTTTACAAGGCTCATGCGATATGAATAGACTTACAGTCAAAGCGGCCAATGGCAATGAGGGACCCTGTACCAAGTGCCAAGGCCTGTTAGGGGCGGCGATCATGATCATGTGGGGTAAAGATCTCAGATTGTGGGTTGAGCAAAGCGCAGTGATCGCGATCAGGGGGAGCGCTCGCACCCGGCGAAATGAGCCTCAATGAGAACTTGCAACATGTACTCGTGCTAGAAGCGGCGAAGAGTGCCTGGTTTCCAACGGCTTGTGACCACCACTTGCTGAGTGAGCAGGGGCAGGGCCCAGTCATATGTACATGTCGTGGCATGTATGTGCGAGAGAGAGGGTGTCCTCTGGGTGAGAAGCTCCGGAGTGGCCGCGGCGTACGCGTTCACGCTTGCGTCGGATATGATGCGGGCAATGTAGCCGAGCTGGTGTCTAGTAGAAGAGGTTGACAGGCAAAAAGCCTCATGCCAAACATGCTGTAGACCTTGATCATGCAACTATGGCCGCGAGGACATTGGCTTACCTAAGGTTACGCCCCTCAACACACATCATGGATCGCCCACACAGAGCCCTCATCAGAAGTAGACGGTGCAGATAGCGGACGTGTATTAAGTACACAGTCCGGCCTGTCAATCATAATGTGCAGCAAACTGGATGACCAGACCAATGCGGACTCCTAGAGCTGTTGCTCGTCCGACCCGCACTCACACCCAGGAGGGAATGTCGCGGACGTGCTAGACACTCCAAAAAGCTAGCAGCGCGATATGCATAGGTAGCAGTGGAAGGGCGCAGTGCGTAGTGCAATATGCCCTGTTATATGGTCCGGTCGCTATACGACTGTACGTAAGGGCACATTCTCTTGATAACCACATAACAGGAGACTCACTGAGGATGCAGTCATGTCGAGTGCCATGCAGTAAAGCAAGTCGATCAAGACTCGTCTCCGAAAGACAAAAGCTTCTTTTCTGCCTTCTTTGGTTTCTTCTTGGTGGTCTTTGCCGGCTTTGCAGCTGAGGTGTCATCGTCGCGACCGTCGCCGACCGCTTTCCGCTTGTGGGGCTTCGCTTTGGACCCAATGGACCCGAATGATAGATGCTGCGCCTGCTTCTCTGCGGTTTCCTTCTTGGACACGTTTGTGGGTGCATTTGCTGCTGCTTCCTTGTCATCACCCTCGGGTAGAGGCGGCAAGCCCTTCGCTGATTTGTCGATGTGCCCGTTCAATTTGCAGTCGTGACACGGAGGACCAACTCACAATGCCGCCTCTCGTTCTCGACCTCCCTCTCCGACAGATGCTTCCCTTCTCTCAAAACGACTATTTGCGGTTTCTCGTCGCCGTCATCCTCGTCAGCACTCCCCGGGTCGGCATCCGGACGCTCCGGTAATGCGGGACGCTTGGGGATTGGAGGACGCCCAAATCCGTCGTACTCGTACTCGTCGTCTTCCTCTTCGTCTCTGCCTGTTCCGTTGATGCGCCCCTGAAGACGCTGCAGAAACGCAGGCGTGTGAGCTTGGTATGCGAGTCTAGACGAGAGCTGGTGGCGATTCGGTTCCTTGGACATGGGGGCACGAGATGAGTTGTGGCATGATCAAGCTGTCCGGCAGGAGTACAGCCCGAGACTCCGCGCCCAGACTGCAGATATTATCCACGGCCCCAGCGCGTTGCTGAACGGAATAACCGCCCCCGACGACGTACAAAGTGACCGCGACATCACAGAGTCCGGTGCATATTGTGCGCATGGGACTTCTTTGCGTGCCCCATGAACGGGGAATCGGGCATGGGTCGGGCTGTCGTGGGGAATGACCCCACTTGGCGGCCAGACGGGGCGTGTCTCCGAGCACGTGACGGCCTCTCACCGCCCGTCGTCGCGTTTATCACAAGCCGCGAGGGGCGACGGAAAAGGGCGGGGCCCCACACTATCATGTCACTCCTTTCCTCGTCGGAGGCGCTATCTTTCAACGCCTTCCTCGCCTCGGTCGACGCACACGATGGCGAGATCAGCCCCGACCTCGTCGAACAGATCTCCATCGCCAAGGGCAAGCACGCCCTCGCGAAGGCCACCAAGGACCTCATGTCCCTCGGCAACCGCGCCCACCCCCCTACCAAGTCGCGCGCGGGGTCGAGCAGGGGCTCGGGCGTGAGCGCAGGGCTGGCGGCGGGTCCGAGCCACTGGCCGAGCTTCAGCCCGGATTCGAACGGCGGCGACGCGCGGTCCCCGCGCTCGTTCGACGAGCAGTCCAGGACGACGACGATGACGCACGACCACGGCGCATACTCGATCCACGCGCACAGCCAGTCGCCCTCCATACATTCCCTCACGTCGGGCAGCTCGCCGTACAGCCTTCCGCCCCTTAATGACGGGCTGCCGCCCGCCGAGTTTTTCGATGCCCCCCATCACCATTCACTCATCTCCTCGCCATCCGCGTCCGCAGCCCAGGATCGCACACCCGGGGGCTCGTCGAAGCGGAGCGTGCCCGACGACGCCGAGTCGAGCCGCGCGAAACGCGCGAAGCAGGCAGCGCCGCGTGAGAAGCAGCGCAGGCAGTCGTCCGCGAGCACGAGCTCCACCTCCAAAGCCGTCGTCAAGCCGGCCCTCCTCACCCCCGCCGAGAAGCGCGCGAACCACATCCAGAGCGAGCAGAAACGCCGCGCGAATATCCGCAGGGGCTACGACGCGCTGTGTGCCGCGGTGCCTGCGCTGCGGGAGGCTATCGCACAGGAGGAGGCGAATGGCGGGGCGGACGCGGAGTCGAGTGTGAAGGGGCGCAAGCGACGGAAAAAGGCCGAGGACGCTGTGCTTGATGGGCGGGCAGGGCCGAAGAGCGAGAATGTGGTGCTCCAGAAAAGTACGTGGCCGTGAGCCGCTCTGCGTCCGTACCGTGTGTGCTCATGCTATGCCACCTACAGCGATCGATCATATTCGCTGGTTGCTCGGCGACCGCGACGCACTCCTTAGTCGTCTACAACGTGCACGTCAGGTGCTGGGCGAGGGCCACCCAGCGTTGGTGCTCAGGCCCGAGTACCGCGATGTGTCCGGCGTGCCGCTCTGGGATCGCGAGTGGACTGGCGGCACGGGTATCGACGACGGTGCAGACGACGAGGACGGCGATGACTTCGGCGGGAGCGAGGGCGAAGGATGATTTACGTGTTCGTATCGAATCGATAGAGGCACTGATCGTCATGGCAACGTCTATGTACTGTGCTTGTACACTATGTGTTTGTTGGCTGTGGACTGCTTCTGGTTGTGTCGCTCATACTTTACATGCTCTACGTACTGACATTGTCAATGTTGTCTCGACTCATTGTTGTGCATTGTGAATATCATTCATGTCTTCATCTCACACTCATGTCGGATAATCCAAGATATTCGGTCGAGCGGCTGATGTCGGACCAACGTCGACGCTCGTGGATATGCGCACTTGCATCACTTGGGTCTTGCTCACATGCCGTACTCCTCGTCCACAGCTTGCAGAAAGTCGAGCATCTGTGATAGCGAGCTCGCTGAATAATTATGATGGGCACGCAATACTGTGGCTTGTGACTGACCAGCTGATGACGCTTCTCGGCCATCCGCTTCCCAGGTTCCGTCTTCAACCGTTCCCGGATGTGCAGCAGCTTGTCATGGAAATGCTGCACCGCGGAAGTGGGACGTGCGGGGTCGCCGTCGGGCGCATGAAGCGCACTGGACAGTAGCCTGAGCATGCATCACGGACTTTATATACGGAAGGGAGCGTACTGGTTAGTGGCAGCGCTGTACGCCGCACATCGCATAATACCTGCGCCCGTATTCATCAGAGCAGTCGCCAACGCAGGGACTCCAAACTACCCACCGAACGCGCCGATGGCATCCAGCCGATCTGCGTCCTGCACGCAATGCAGCTCAAGGCAGCCCTGGTGCCACTCGCCCCAGGTACCCTCGGCCCTCAGCCGCTTCTCCGTGGACCAACTGACGTTGTCCACAATCCGCGCGATCGTGCGCGCCCGGCCGTCTCGCACGAGGTCCACGCCGTGCTCGTCCGCGGCATTCTGGAAGAAGGGCAGGAAGAAGGCGTAGGGGTCTGCTGCGTCCGCCGCGGAGACGTACTTCTTGTCGAGGACGTCGTGGAGGAGCGCGGCGAGCTCTACGGTGAGGAGATCCGGCGGGGGCACGGAGGAGAGGGTGCGCGCTATGTGCAAGGCTGTCCTCCGCACGCGCTGTACTGGGAGGAGTTCGAGTCAGCGCGGTGGTTGGCGCGGGCGTGGGCACTGGCAGGTGCCACGGAGGGCGTACCGTGAAACGCGTCGTGAGACGGATCGTATCGAGCCATTGTTTCTATCATGAGCTCTTCAGCAGCCTGAACGACAGCCTTTTCGCTCTGCGTCGGATACATCTCGTAGAGTGTGTCGCCAGCTGTCGCGTACGAGGTCGGCTCGGTGACCCGCAAGCAGAATGAAAAGCGCCCGTGAGCGTCCGCCGTCAAGCCACCAACGCGCGCGTCGCGTCAGCGCGTTGTGCCACGTGACCGGCGCCTGCAAGTGTACACGATCGCGACCGCGTCTGTGTTTGGCGCTCCTCCTCCGGTCGTTTCAGCCACCCGACGTCCAGCACCGTCCTCCCCGCCAGAGCTCGTCATGCAGTCCCTTGTCTTACGGTACCGCCGCCGCCTGGTCCTCCTCGCCCTCCTTGCAAGCCTCGCTGCGGGCGTATCCAGCATCGTCGCGGACCCCGCGAAAACCCCTCTGACCGTGCTCGTGAGTCTGCCTCCGCCCGTCCTCCACGTACTCTGCTCGCGCACGCACGTGGGTCTGCGAGTGGGCTGAGGCTGACGGGGCGTACGCACCTTGCAGTCGACAGAGATAGAACAGTGCGCACCGGTCGTGCAGCTCAGCGAACTCAAGGAAGAGCTCGAAGCCGCCCAGTCGCCCATCATGCGCCAGGTCTTTGCGGTGCTCTTCCCCTTCGGACCTGCATGGAACTCGGGTGAGTAATACTCCTTGGCTCGGAACCTTTTTGTGTGCTCTTCCTTGGAACCCTGCGTTTGTCACGCGTTGCCTGACGAAGGTCGGTTCCGCAACCTCCCAATCCCGAATGCAGACCGTGAGGTCGGCCGGTTCTTTTCTCAAGCATGCGGCTCGTGCCACGCGAAAGAGTGCTGTAAACCTGTGGGGTGCGTGCTGTGCTGGTAGCATTTCTTGGTGTTACCCCCAGTCGCACACGTCGTCTAGGGGCCGCTGAAAGCGAAGCGACGGAATGCACAGCCTGGCAGTGCGCTGCGAAGGGCTAGTCTCATATTGACTGCATTTTGTGGTGTACCGCTCGCCAAACGCGCCGCTACATCCGAAACCCCATGGGATAGTGCCCGTCTCGGCGTTAAATATTCACCCGCGCGTCTTCTGCCTCGCATCGCTTCTGGTGACCCCAATTGCGGACTGCAAGGCGTACCGCTGGGTAGGGCTTCTCCTTGTCGGTCCGTATACATGGATGCATCGGGCTATGACGACTGGACGTGCGGTCGTTGCTGAGGGGCCGATATCTCTGCCGGCCTACATATACCTTTATTTGGGACCATACTTCCCTAGGGACTTGTCTCCCTGCTACAGAAGCAGCGGGGTGGAGGTGGGAGTTAGAAGGCTGGTGGTTCGCGCCAGTGATAATTGACCGACGCACGGGGGCTGCATTCCGGCATCAGAACCTTCTCGGAGCGTCAAAGCAGCCTGGACGGGCCACCCCCTTGCCCTAGCCTGCAGCGCAGCTGTTCTCGAGTACGCGACAACGCAGGCCAAAGCAAACGCCGAGACATATTGGGTGGGCGGATGGCAGGGATCTGCGAATGGGCAGGCGCTCACGGTGCTGCACTGCGTCTGACGCTGACCTGGCTTCCCATACCCGTTTCGGGGTCCTGATGATGCGGTTCTGCCTACGCGACGAACGTGTCTATGCAATGTCTCTGCGCGCATCCGGAAGGCCGCTAACCTACCGCGAATTTTTACAGTTTTGGGGACGTTCTACATTAGCTCGTGAGTGTCGTGCCCGCGTGCCCCGCCTGCGCGCGCAAACTCACGCCACCGCCCCCCGCGCCGCCAGCGTACCTAATTTTATTCTCGCGTTCATCCCGGCCCAGATCAACCCGAACACACTCAACACCATGACGGCCTTCGCGGTGCGCTTCTCCTGCTGGCCCGTCCTAGTCCCAGAGTGATCTGATCGCGGTCTACTACTACTATCCCAGACCGGCGGCCTCCTCTCGGATGTCTTCCTCCACCTCGTGCCACACGCATTCATGGGCGAGCACACGGGCGGCGGCGTGCACTTCGTCATGGTCGAGGAGAAGCGCAACATCCTGATCGGGTATAGTGCCCCCTCTCCCTCCCATGCCACCGAGATCCGCGCACGCTGAGCTCCGAAACGGATACAGGCTAGGCATATTCGTCGGCTTCGCATCGTTCTTCCTCATGGAGAAGACCCTGCGCGTGCTCGGCAGCGAGGACGGCCACGCGCATGCTGGCCACTCGCACAGCCATGCGCCAGGCGAGGCGAAGACGGAGGGCACGGCGTCTGGCGTGGCGAAGCATAGCGCGGATGGTGAGTTGCGCTCGCGCGGTGCGTCGAACACCGGCGTCGTCGCGCCGGAGGAGCACGAACCGGAAAAGACGGGAAAGCAGCCGTCGAAATTGTCCGCATATTTGAACCTCTTCGGTGACTTCGTACACAACATGCAAGTATTTCTACTCTAGTCACGCCCGGGCCACGCTGATGATATTCCGCGATTTTGTCACGCAGCACGGATGGCCTCGCGTGCGTACACTCTGTTGCTGCGTCTACGAGTCCCGCGGGCGAGCTGACGAGGCCCACACGACAGGATGGCCGCGTCGTTCTACTCCTCGCCACTGATTGGCGCGACGACGACGCTCGCGTGCTTCGCGCACGAGATACCGCACGAGATCGCTGACTACTCGATCCTCGTTCGGAGCGGCTTCACGAAGAGGCAGGCGATGCAGTCACAGTTCCTGACGGCCATCGGGGCGTTTGTGCGTTCTTCCTCGCATCTCGTATCAGCAGCCTTATCCCTAATAAAGCTCGTCCCTTCTTGCATGCGCTTCCGCGTTGCCGGCATCCGCTCCTGCTGACTCGCCGCCCGGACCTCTCCTCCCACGCGCAGGTCGGGTGAGTGCCTTCTTCCACGCATCTCTATTGTGGACCGCAGGAAATGCTGACGGTGGTGGCAGCACGTTCATGGGGATCGGGATCAGGAACCTCTCTGCGTCAGACGCAGTTGAGAACGAGGCATACGATCTTGCGGCTGCGGTCAGGCAAGTAGCCGCGGGCCTCCTAGGCACGACAGTGCAGTTCGCCGACCTGGTGCGTCGCGGCGGTTTCTCTCGCGCACTACGTGTGCTGAACGGACATCACTAGGTGATCCCGTTTGTGGCAGGCGGGTTTATGTACATCGGCGCTGTCGCGGTGCTGCCCACGTACGTGCCTGCCGGTGTCGGTCTGGAACGCGTGGCTGACTGGAGCTTGTTTGGCAGGCTGCTCGAAGAGAGCTCGAGTGGAAAGCAGGCGCTTCGCGAGGTGAGGGCCTGAGCGTGCTCCGTTAGCACTAGCTGACCACTGACTCAATGACTTAGTTCGCGGCGATGGCGTTCGGCGTAATGTGTATGTTCCTGGTCGCGTACGTGGTCTACGTTCGCACCGGTGGGGCGGATGGCGTCACTGATTCTTCTCTGGCAGATGGAACGAGTAGAAGGATCGTACACGCTTCGATCGCGGACGCGGTGCACCGAGCATCGTTCCGTTGCAGACCCCGGGTGTGGGCAGACCGAGTCAGCCGTAATGGATGTCGGACAAGTGTTATTTATTATATAGGCACAAGGATCTTCGTGCGGCCGAGTAAGGCAGACTTAGACTACTAGTATCGAGATCGCGAAGCACGGTGGATCTTCGCAGTGGTGAACCTAAGATACGAGAACGCGACGAGAGAGATATGCTCCTGTGAATGGCGAGCGTCTGCTGCAGCGCACTGACGCGAGGATGCTCGCACGGCGAGGACCTGGGGAAGGGGTGACTGATGCGAGGGTGATGGGCGGGAGAGCGGCGGGTCGCTGGCCGGCGAACGTGCGCACGGCCATTGGGCGGGCAAGGCCGAGCGGCCGCGCTTGACGCTGGGCCGTTGTGCCACCTCGATGTTGGTCGGCCAGACGCCTCTGCCCNAGGAGGATGGGAGCCATCAGATGGGATGTTGGAAGCAGCAGCCTCGCGGGAAGCCTTGGAAGAAGGTCTCATCCGTTCCTCTACCCTACCCGCCCCTGCCTAACCTCCTCCTCCCCTTCGCGTCGCGTCGCCAATGCATTACGCGTGCATCTTTTGCAGCGGGCGTGCGTGGAAAAATCACCCGATTCGTAACGACGATCCCCTCCGCGTCCTCGACGTACCACTTCTACGAGCTCGACGTCGCCGACCTCGACGCGGAATGGCTCGAGAGCAAGGAGCGCCGCCGCGAGTGGGTCGACTACACCGAGGCCGTCCGCAGGCTCGCGTGGAAGGCCGAGCTCGCCCAGGGCCTCTCCCTCTCCTCCCTCGCGCCCCCGCCGAAGCGGTAACCGCCACCGTGGCGCGGCGCCCCGCCCGCCACGCGTCCGTATGCGCTCGAGGCGGGCCCCTCCGTGTCCAAAACTGCGCCCTGGCGCCCACCTAATACGCCATCACCGTCTGCCCCGTGGACGTTCGCAGCACCGACTCCGCCAGTTCGCATATCAGACACTCGCACCATTGCTTTCGCACTCGCACCGCATGCTCATCGTAACTCTGCATCCCCAACACCAGTCCCTTAGATCGCCGCACCATACCTCGCCGCGTCCAGCGTGTTCGTAACATCCCCTCATCCGCCCTCCCCCTGCTGCATATCTTAGCCACACTTTACTACTGTACTTTTGTGGCGGCGTTCGAATTCGGGCATCCTTAGATACCTCGAGCGCGGCCGTCGCCGTCGTTGTCGTCGTCGTCGTTTGTTCATGGTTGGCATCTTGTACATTATATTAGCCCCTCCGCGCCGGCCATGCTGGCGCCATATTCGTGCTTGTCAGTTGCGGCGTATAGAACAGTCCTACTCACTTCACTGTTGCCGCTGCGATACGGAATGTGATTGTGGGGTGTGCACCCGACCGCATCGCCCGCGCGTACGCGGGTATTCGTAACTCACTTGGATACTAGGATCGGCCGCCATGGCGCTTGGGCAGGTTGCGTCTGCGCTCGGCAGTCTTGGTGGGTCGCAGTCGCCAGCGCTAGCGCTGACAATGCGTGGTGCGTCATACTACTGTCCTGTGCCCCTCTGATTATATTCTTTGCTGACCACGCTCAGGAGGACTGCGGTGGCCACTGCCAGTCTATTTGCTCATCTAGCCCACCGTTCCCCGGTCGCGGTCGGGTACCTGCGCACGCCTTGCGGTCGCGCGGTAGAAGTCAGCGCCGCCGCCGGAAGCTGTCGGAAGAACCGTTGCTGGTGCGTGTCGAGGTCCCTGTAAATGTGTACTGCGTCTCCGTGTCAGCGGCGGCGTCCGTGCAGCGAGGCCGTTGTTGCTGAGAAATGAGGACCGTGTAGTGGGAAGCCGTTTCCCGCATGCAAGTCATGGAAAGCTCAGCGGTTCTGGGCGAAGACACGGAAAACCCGCGAATACTTACATCAAGATGCCCCCCTGCGCCATTGGCTGCCTGCCAAGATGCTGACTGGCAGCTGGGGCGTGCGTGGTGTCGTTCTGACTGTGACTTGCGAGGCACAATGAGGCAGGCACGTCCATCCATTCTATTCCTAGCAACGTCATTCGACGAACTGCACGCTGCAGATGGTCACACGACCCCGCGGCGGTTTGGCACCGCCATTGTTTATCTCAGTAGGTCCATCCCGGCTCGCCGAGAAGCACCCTCAGTTGCAACGCGTCTGTGCGGTCAGGGCAACGCGAGTGGAGACGCGGTGAGTGCATTGACCTACTGGATAAGGGTTGCGCCAAAGGAGCATATCTTCATGCCGAGCTACGCTGCCAGTGACAGAACTCTCCTTGATCTGTGTCGGCATAACTCAATCACACTTGGGTGGAGGTCTGAGCGCCATTCCGGACGATGCCCGGACCCGGGAAAGTCATTTTCAGCGAGGCTTTCTCTGGCGGTGCGAACGCGGGATCTGAGCGCTGAGCGTTGATACTGTTCAGCCAGGCACTTACAGTAAGTCCAGGACACGTCGGTGGCGCTACATTCACCCTCGTGTCACGACAGCGAGGCCTCGTCGGAAAGCGGGCACGGTCGCAGCTGGACTGAGCACCCGACTCGCTGTTGTCGACCCTCGGGTGACGGCATATAGCTGGCTATGGACAAATTTGAACCCTATTCCGGATCCGGGCCATCTCTTTACGGTGAGCAGTCTCGGCCACCTTCGCACTTGGGGCCTTTGTGTGCTTTCTTTGCACTAGCGCATCCGAGCTCTGGCCAGAAAGGCTCTTGATGAGGATGGCGTGGACGACGACGAAGGCGAGGCCGATGACCTCGAAAAGCGAATCGCTAAAGAAGTCGAGCCGATGAAACCGCTCACCCACACTCAGCTCAATCCTGATGATCGTCCCGGCCAATTGCCAGACAGATATGCCATGCGGTTTGTCGCTGTCATCCAGTGCGTATCCCGCGTTTATCAATTGGAGCACTGTCTTCATACCAAGCAAGCCACCTCTCGTCAAGCATGTGCAAAACGCCGGCGTAACGCAGACAGGCCCATGCTCTAATGCGAGCGGCTGGGCTCATCTAGTTCCTCTCAGATACACCCAGCGACTCATATCAGTGACATGCGTTGCCAACTGAACCGAGGTGATCTCGCTCTGCAAACGCGTCATCGTTCCAATTTGGGATGTGTATCGTGTGTGTTATACGAGGCTTTACCGTGCCATGCGAGTTCCCTCCTGAGTCCTGAGTGGCACCAATACAAAATTGGGCTCAGGATGCAGAATTATAATACAATGTTGACATCTGTGCTGGCCGACGGCCATGCAAGGGCCATTCCGGAGAGATACCAAGTTGGCCTTGATAACGCGGAAGTGTTCAAAAGGTGAGGACGATGCTTCTGAGGATCCGCACGCGAGCTGACTTCATGTCAGAGTGTATGCGGCATGAGCGTTGTGAAGATTTGTTATCGACTGGATGAATTCAACGCCGTGGAGATAGACTACGCAAAGAATGAGGATGAACAGGAGGAGAGTAGAGTGTCGGTTTCCACTGCACGCACTGGCAACCTCTTGAGGCGCGGGATGGAAGCTCAAGTCAAAAGTGATTGTCCCTACTGTTAAAGAGCGGAGTATGCGCAAGAAATGGGGCCGCACGCATGGCTACACGTCAGATAGCAGCCTACAACATCAATATTATGTATCATGCTCAAGTAGCTGCACGACTGATGACTGTCCGTGGACCGTGGTGTCGTTCTGTTCTGGTAACGTGACCGTGATTCTATCGCGTGCGCAAGACGCGTCCGGGCGCTACACCACTCTGCCGTGCTCCTCCGCCGCTACTCTCCGCCTCTTTCAATGCCTCAAAATCGTACACTTGGGCTGACGGTACTCGTGTCCTGCGAAGTGGTCTCGATCCCGACCAACATTGCCCACCGTCACAGCCTAGACCCCAGGATGGCTGACGACTCACAAGGCTCACTGGCAGCATGTCAGCCTCATTATATTCCTATAAAGCCCGTCCAGGGCGGCTGAGCCCCTTGCCTCCGCCCACTCAGGACCGACCAAGTACTCTCCTATCCGGCAGCTTATCAGAGAGAACTTCCACCCACCAGACCCGCCAACATGCCTGCTCGGCGCCGCCTGCAGCTCTACCAGGTCCTTGCGTCTCTCATAGCGACTGGATACACCCTCGCCAGCCCTCCTCGGTGTGTCGAAGAGCATCTCCGGTCTCTCGAAGCTCTTGGTAATCTCGTACTCTACTACTTCGTTCTTGGTGGTTATGCGTCCTTGGTCTTCTACTTCTTCCACTGGGGCATGTCCTCTCTGATCACTCCTCGCACCCTCGGTCACTTCCGCACTTTGCTCACGGCGTTCAATGTTCCGTTGCTTCGGGTATGTCTTCGCCGACATCCGCTTCATACCATGCGTGTCTCAACCGTCTTGCTTCTTATAGTATGCGATTGACGAATACTTCAACTCGCGCTTCAACCTGCAGTACCGGGGTCATGTACGTCGCTTCCGCGCCGGTCTGATGTTCGAGCAAGGCTGACATGCTCGCGTAGCTGATCGAGACTATGCTGGATCGGGAGCTTCGCGACGCGCAACACACGCGCACTATTGCGACCCTCCAGCAGCACAACGACAGTCTCAACACTCAGCTCGACACCGCCCTCGACAAGCACCGGAACGCCCTCAGCGCCCTCCGCGAGCACAAGTCCAAGCTCAATGGACACAAGGCTACAGCGAAGGACCTCCGCATTCGCCTGAAGGAGCAACAGGCTCTGGTCAACGCTCGGAACGCCCGCGTGGTCGAACTCGAAACGGACGCTGCCAACTTGAACACCAACGTCGCTGAGCTGAGGACGCAACTCGACGCTACGGAGGCTGACGCCGTCAAGCACGAGACCTCTGCTACCGAATGGCAAGCGCGCGCCCTCAAGGAGGGAGCCAAGGCGGAGAAGCTCCAGGGCAAGCTCGAGCGTAAGCGGGAGGACCGCAACGCTTGGATGGACCGCGCCCTCAACAGCGCCGAGAAGGCACGCGAGTTCCAGGACCTCGCATCGCACAACGCCAAGGTCGCTCGCGGATACTGCGAGCGTATCGCACGGCAGGAGGAAGTGAACCGCAAGGCCGGGGACAAGATCTCTGCGTACCGGTACCGCGTGCGCGAGGCAGAGGCGAAGGTTGACGACCTCGAGACGCGCACCGTCGAGCTCGAGGGCTGGAACGAGAAGTGGCGGGCACGGGCGGACGCTGAAGAGGCGAAGGCCGG
>MPVS01000127.1:0-72095 GCA_001931775.1 Fomitopsis pinicola | reverse complement strand
GCGTGGGTCGCGTGCGGGCGGCCGGCGTGCTGCTGTCGCGCCGTCTCTTGCGTGGGGTGGGCGTGCTCAGCGCGTCGCTTGCGCTCGTGCGGGAGAGGTCGTCGGATGCAGGGCTGGAGGAGCGCGCGGTGTGGATGGTCTTGCCGGGGGCGGCGGTGAAGGGGGAGGCAAGTGGGTCGTATTTGGTGGTGCGCCGGATAGCCTGCCTGCGCCCGTACTGTCGTTTGTTCTGGAACCAGACTGTCACGGCGCGGATGTCCCTAAGGAGAAGCACGTCAATCTTGATTATCAGGGGATCCGACGCGTAAAGACGCGAGAATGTCAACAGTCGCGTCCACGTTGGAGGGGCATGGTATGGTCGTGGACTCACAGTTTGTTTTCCTTGGCCAGGGTGTCGCGTTGGTCTCGTGTGGGGTGGGGCGTTTGACGGTACAATGCTTCAAGAAGAGCGACCTGGTCATTTGTAAATCTCCTGCGCGTCCGCTTCTCCATACTCGACTCCGAGTCGGTGCGAGTGAGGCGTACTGGGGACGACAGACGATGGTTGGCGTGAGACATAGTAGAGGTAGCCAAGGGATGGGGAGGAGAGA
The DNA here is from genome assembly GCA_001931775.1 of Fomitopsis pinicola. Lineage (NCBI taxonomy): Eukaryota > Fungi > Basidiomycota > Agaricomycetes > Polyporales > Fomitopsidaceae > Fomitopsis > Fomitopsis pinicola. The sequence goes on along the minus strand of MPVS01000127.1, from coordinate 71,505 downwards.
GAGTAGCCAAGGGGGGGATGGGAGGGGGAGGGAAGAGGGCAAAGACAGGATTCCGCGCGTGCTATTTATTCGGAAGCGCGTCTGACGCGAACAAATATTAAACACACACCGTGTCGTGTCAGTCACGAGGGCGTGTCGCGACGCGACGCGTTTCTCGTTGATCGCCGGGAATTAGCCGAGGCACGATCCTCAACGCGTCCGTCAAGTTCGTGTTTCGCTCTCTGCTCGCTAGTATCTGTTCAGAATACGCCGCCATGCAAACTCAACCATAGTGGTACACTCTTTTCATGCGAATAGCAACGCAGTATTTGTTCGGTCGTCGACCCTATCCGGAGCAGGTCCTACTCATCCTGGGACTTTTCACCCTCTTCTGCTGTCTTCGTCCTCTTCCGAGCACGCCCAGGCTCTTCCTCTACGGTGGCATCTCCAGACACATCCTCAGACTCGTCCTCGTACCCACCGACCTCTTTCGACGCCTCTTCCGTAGGCTTCTCGCTATCCTCACCTAACTTGCGCTTGAAAGCACTTTTGCCCTCTACGGCGGGCTCCTTCGGGACGCTCTCCTTTGCGTCCTTACTCTCTACAGATGCTTTGGGTGCCGAGCCGTTGGGTTTTACGTCGTCGCATTTCCCTTCACCATCCTTCGTAGTGGACTCGTCGACACCGTCGTTTGTGGCACTCTCATCCTCATCTAGTGTCTTAATAGGGTCCTAGAGGGGATATTTGAGTATGTTTGGTACTTTGGACACCGCAGCAACGTACATGGCCCCAGTTCTTCAGGCTATACCGTCGTTCGATTCCAAGGTAAGCCGTCCGTTACATGTGCATCGCTATGTGACGTACCTGATAGTACTTTTCGTGTCCTCCAGCTCCTCTTCCGTCTTGGTCTCCTTGAGCTTGTCTTCCTGTGCGAGGTGCCTGGCATTGTAGCTGGTAGACCGCCGCCGCATCCGAGCATTCAGGCATACTATCTTCAACGCTGAGTTGATAGCACACGCACCTCACTACTTTCCTCATGTGCTCGAGGTCCTCCTGCACGCTCTAGGTCGGACAAAATTCTACGCGGACCTGAAAACTGCGTATGTACCTCGTCGTACTTCTCCGGGTCCTTGTCTGGGTTCTTCTTCAAAATCTCAATAATCTTGTGCCCGCTCTCCAGCCCGACGCCCGTGCCCGCCTTGGTGCTCTGCGGATCGTCGAGCCACGTCTTCAGCTCGTCAGCATTCATGTTAACATATTCGTTGAATTTTGCGACGACGTCTTCCCTGGACTTGACCATGGCCACTTTGGATGCGCGCGGGCAGAGCGGGTGGAAAGTATGCTACCCTCTCTTTACACACGTCGCATTTAATGTGCCACCGCGAGCTCAGTGGCATGCAGATGGGGTGTACACCTGGCTGAGAAGTCTGCCATACGCTGACAAGCTGTCGCCATTTACCCATACTTGTGCTGCTTCGCCTTGCATACGTAGTGACAGATCACAGCGCACGCCAAAAGGGCGATAGAAGGGTGTACATTGGCAGGCCGGAGCCCAGTGTATGGTCCACAGTGCCGGGTCCTATGGCGCCACCGCCCGAGGGTGGGCGCACCGTGACGGCGGCCTCGTATCCTATAACATACCAGCACAAGAGGAACACACTCACAGCGTGCCAGTCCGACCCGCTGCTTTATCGACCGCGTCACTGAAGCCTTCATTAGCCTAGCAGTACTACCTGAGCGGAACAAGCACGCTTTGGTGTCTGTCAACATATAGGGATAGTCTACGACATCGTTTGGATGTTCGAAACTGATCGTCAGACCGCTCAGTGCGTACGTTTCAAATAGTCACATTCCGTTAGCGTGCCTCTGCCTATGCAGTTGGCAGCGATGTCTGGGGCGCCACTCGCAGATCCTGTTTGAGTCAAGTTTATCAATATGACTATGAACACATTGTAGGTACCAGTATGTTACCTTCAGGCGTCTCCGGAAGCAACGCGGAAGGCTTCTGCGGTACGTCCCCCGACCCAACTTGAAAGAGCGGAAATATATCTCCATCCGGACAGGGGCAGTATTACTTACTCTTGCTCTCCGGATCGGTCGATGGGAAGCACGTGCACGCGGGTTCAAGTTGGTGGGAGGAGGAGGAGTGCAGTCCATATACACGTCCACGATGCAGGTCTCGGCACGACGTTTCTGGAGAATAGTTAACCTTCGGACGAGGAACAATGCGCGGTTCATTACATGACGATCCCGAATAAGTACACGGCACCGTGAGGGTGGTACAAACCCTGCCAATTGCTGACTGCCGCGTACCAGGTGTGGAGCCTGGTCTCTGCGCTATATGATCCAATTACATGACCGGGTGGGGAGCCCTGGAAGGGAATACTGGCACATTCTGCCTCCGCTGGTCGTCATACCTGACGAATAAGATAGGGACACTATCCGGTCATCCGCAAGCAATGATTTGTCACGGTCGTATTTGGTTCCGGGAGCCTGAGGGTATCCGTAGTTCTTTTGCTACCGGGCTAGGTAGGACAGTACTAGGCTCCATGTCGATGCACTTTCACAACGGCAACCGGTAGGCGGCGACTGTGCCAAGCATGCTCAGGCTGGTCATGGCTCACGACCGTGGAGTAGCGGACATAGCAACCTTATGCATAACAAAATGAGTAGTAACGAGCGTCAGGGAGGGTGGTGTGGTGGACCCTGGTGGACCATCACAACTTGAAGCTTAAGCCGAGTTGCGTTCGGAACCGGCGCTAAGAAGTACGTCATAGTAAAGTCTATAGGAAGTTCCGTGTTCAGAGACCTACTGCTGTTAATATCGCCAACCTTCTTCGAGGAGGTGCTGCTGTACCATGTTGCAGATCAATTATACTATGGATACGGTCGTCGACACCCCGTTATTACTTAAACGTTACGCCTCACAATCAGGTCGTGATCGAACGAGGAAGCTTAAGTTTCCGTTAACACGCGATCACATCCGCCAAGCCAGCGCGCTACGGCGCCAACGCGCGGATATGGACATGGACGAGCATGGACTTGGTTATATAACCTCACGACCTCCATCCTTTCGTTCTCTCTGCATCCACAATCTAGCTCCTATCCGGCCTCATATTCTCCACAAACTGACAAGAATTGCGCTCGTGAATTACTGCACTACTCGGTGCAAGTGCGCCTCCCGTCGTCAATCCCACCTATCGCAAGTCTGATTCTCGACGACCTGTCGATCCCTTCTTTCCAACTCCCAATCAAGGTGTTCGGACCTCCGTGCCGACCCAGAGAATTGGGTAGCGTCACCAGCGTAGCGAGGTGCGTTGTGATCCCGAGAAGAAGTGGAGCACTATAGCTTATTCCTCACTATTCATTCCCAGTCATGGCCCCGAACTTCTTCGCCAAGTTCGTCAACAGGTCTCCCTCCAACTCTGTCAGCGGCCCCAGTCCTGCACACTCGCGCTCTGGCTCGCCCGTTCCCCCTCATAAAGTACCGCCGTCGATCACCATAGACTCCCCCGCCTCTCGTGGCTCGGTAGAAGGACGCCCTCGGCGACACACCCTCGTGGGCACATCTTCTCCCTCGTACAATGGCAGCACAGAATCCTTTCCGAACGTCACAGTCGTTCCTCCGTCGCCCCGGAGCACCACCTATGGCTCTGATATTACCGACGGCGACTCTACCCGATCGCCGCCCACGTTTTCTGACGGCCCTGAATACCAACGCGAGAAGCACTTTAGCGGGAATGGCTCCGCAAAGCGCGTGCCCTCCGACCTCGGCTCGCCTTTCTCCACGAACACGAACGGCTCTGTCACTGCAGTCGAGGACGCAGGGCTCACAACGCCTACGCCCGCGACGACGCGCACGACCTTCTTTGACGCCCAGATGGCCGACCACTCGCTGGCACGGCCCAGGTCTGCTGGCAATCTCCACAAATCGCCCTCGCAGGAGGTCCTGAGCCCGACTGAGCCGTACGCGCGATCGCGAGGGCCTGCGAACGACCGCTCACTGGGGAAGGATCAAAGCCGCAGCCGTAGCCCGCTCCCGCTGTTAAAGAAAGCGAGCAAGGGTAAATTGCGCAGGCCAGAAACGGCGCGCTCGCGCAAGGACTCGACGCCGAAGGAGAGCAAACACGACCGCGCAGCATCGGTGCCCTCGCTGCCCGTCACGAATATCCAGGGCAGTCCGCCACCTCCGCTTCCACCGAGCGTGACGGTCACCGAGGACGGCGTCCTGACGACCTCGCCGACGTCGTCAGAGTTCCCGGGCGGCCCTCCGAACACGTCTGTCTCGAGCAAGTACAGCGCAACTTCGCCGCTGCCGCTGATGACGAGCAGCCTGCTTGTGCCCGACAACTCTGACGCGGCGAGCATGTACAGCGTCGCGGAGAGCACGTCGGGCGGGAGGAAGCGTAAAGTGTGGAACAGGAAGCCGCGGAGCCCGACTGCCGACTCGCAGAGGAGCCCTACGTCCAGTGCGCTCTCTCTGAGCCCGAAGCGTAAGCCCACCGCGACAGGCATTGCAGGCGCAATCGCAGCGTCTGGCTTGGCGATGGGGATGGGCATGACGCCTGTGCCGTCTCTCGACCTCACGCAGTTGCCGCCTACCCCGGGGACGTCGTCTTCTGTGTCGGATCGCGGCCACCGCCCGCGTCGCAGCTCGGACTTGTCGCGCGGGGCGCGCTCGCGACAGGCGAGCCTCAACTACCCCCCGAGCGAGTACAGCGACCGGGACAGTTACCGTTCGGGCGACGACCTGCTGGAGGGCGGGAGTGGACTAGAGGACGACGACGACGACTTGGACCTGGATGCGGACGACATACCCGTGACTGGCTTCGCGGTCGCGAGTAATAAGCGGAACCAGGACTTCCATGAGCTCTTCCCGACTGTGCCGGAGGGCGACTATCTCATAGAAGGTGCGTGTCGGTCTTCCTGCTGCGCTATCACCGCTGACTATTCATAGACTATGGGTGTGCACTGCAGCGAGAGATCCTCATACAAGGCCGCCTGTACGTGTCCGAGAACCACCTGTGCTTCCATGCGAACATCTTTGGCTGGATCACGGATGTGAGTCCCCTTCCCCGTGTCCCCGCGTCCCGACTGACACGGAGCTCGTGCAGCTCTGCATCCCGATGTACGATGTGACCGCGCTCGAGAAGCGCATGACGGCTTTCGTCATCCCGAACGCGATCCTCGTGACGACGACGCAGCAGAAGTACACGTTCACGTCCTTCCTGTCGCGCGACAACACATACGACGTGATCTACAACGTGTGGCGGCTCGCGCGCCCGGGCGGGTCGTCCGCGCTGCCGTCGCCGCGCGCGTCGCTCGACATGCCCGATGGCACGAGCGAAGTTATCGAGGGCGCGAAGGCGGCGGTGGTGAAGGCGAAGGCGACGATGTGCGATTGCGGGAAGAAGGGCGAGCACTTCTCTGAGCGGGCGATGGAGAGCGTGTTGCCCGGCACGCCGGAGAAGGTGTATAACCTGATGTTCACGAGCGGGTTCATCAAGGACTTCATGACGCAGGAGCAGAATCTCACAGGTTAGTCCACCGTCTGGCTCATCACCGGTTCGTGCTGACGCAATACCATCCAGAGCTCCAGATTTCCGACTGGATGCCTTTGACGGAGGGCTCGACGCTGCTCTACCGCCAGATGTCGTACACGAAACCGCTCAACGGCAGCATCGGCCCCAAATCCGCCAAGTGCGAGCTGCGCGATGAGATGCTCCACCTCGATTTCGACGAGTACGTGACTATGATGACGACGACGCGGACGCCGGAAGTGCCCAGCGGTGGCGCGTTCTCCGTCAAGACGAAGACGTGCATCACCTGGGCGAGCGCTGTCTCGTCAAAAATCACCGTCACCACTCAGGTTGAGTGGACGGGGCGCAGTTTCATCAAAGGTGTGTATCAACATTGGTGTGTGGTCGCAGAGCTCACTCATAGTGATATCCAGGCATCATCGAAAAATCGGCTATCGATGGGCAAAAGCAATACCATTCGGACCTGGAGAACAGTATGCGGAAGTACATCCACGAGCACCAGTCCGAGTTCATCCCCGAGGGCGTCGACGTCGCCGCGGTGGAGGAAGCCGAGGCCCAAGCGACGGACTCGCCACGCCCGAGCATGGAGCAAGCCTCGCTGAGCGAGCTGGAGCGGCGCAAGTCGCGCGAGTACGAGCGGAACCGGCGGGGGCTGCAATGGGCGTACGACACGATCGAGGGCGCGTTCCGGGTGGGCAAGCAGAGCGCGGAGGGCGCATGGGAGCTGATCAAGGACGCGTGGGACCAGTCGTCGTCGACAACGGTCCTGTACTTCGTAATCGTGTTCCTCATCGCGAGCAACGTGTGGACGCTGCTCATGGTCGGCTCGCGCGAGGAGGCCGGCCGCAGGAAGGAGATGCGCCGCACGGAGGAGCGCGAGCAGTGGGTCCAGGGCGTCGTCACGACCCTCTGGGACGAGCTCCTTGCGACGAAGAACGCGGGCGGCGGCAGCGGCGCGATATGGTCGGCACAGCAGCGCGCACCGGGCGAGTGGCGGGAGGAGGTGGCGGAAATGCGGGCGGCGCTGGACTCGGTTGAACAGAGGGTGACTCAGATTAAGCAGAGCCTTGACGCTCTGGACTGATGTAGACGACGCTGATGATGCTGGTTTCTCTTCCTATGTCTGCTGCTTAGATGGACGGGTTCTTGGGTGCTTTAGGTTGACGAATGACGGATGGTAGATCTGTATGATATTGTTAACTCGTATACGTATATATGCGTAGCTAGGATGGCGGATGGCGCGTAGCTGCCGCACGTACTCTCGCATCTTCACTGCGACGCAGATCTTTTCCCAAGTAGCCATGGTCGGCCACACCATCGAGAGCTGCCGTCCGGGGATGTGATCCATGATGATATAGTTGTCATACTCGCCTCGGACGACGCGCCGCACGCGCGGAACGGGAATCTTGGTCTCGCGATACACGAGATCATGAGCAAGGGCCTCAGAAGGTTGAGCAACGCTTTCACCGACGTCCTGGGCTCCCTTCGCGAGTGTCCCTTCGGTAATACGGCGGATGCTGCTAGCGCCAAGGCCGTTCGATTCTTCAGTGAGCCTGGAAGCAGGTTCTAGGCGGTCCAGGATCTGAGAGTTGGTCAGATCATCAACTTCCGGTGGCTGTCGACAGTGGTCAGCCCCTGTCCACGGTATACTATTAGCAGTAGACGCAATCCGAGGGAGTCCCTCCTTTTGACAATTTAGAAGGCTCATCTCCGTTTAGCACTGCACAAGCCAACCCCAGATAGGCAGGCAACCGAAGAGGAAATAAGTTGTCTTGCGCACTGGCAGGAGTAGCAGCCAGTAGTGGTGGTGCGAGGTGAGAGAGCTCAAGTCTTGATTGGCTTGAGTGGTCGGCAGGCGGGGATCGAAAGAGACAAGTCGCAGCCACCGGGCCCCCATTATATGCATCACGTGGTCGCGTTTGCCAGGCGAGGTTGGCCGCTTGAGTTGGACACAGCCTAGGACTCGGACGTGGCAAACACCTACTCATAAGGCGGCGGAACCCATGGACTCTCGGATTTGAAAGGGTCTAACCATGACTCTCACGGAGGACCTTGGGTTGGCCAGTACGAGCGTTGTCATCATCTGGCATGAAGCTGAACTCACAATTCGTCTTTTTTTTGCCAGGGGCGAGCCCGCACAGGCCTGCGACCCGGAACAGCACTGCTACCCTTATCCATCGCTTTCCGCCTGAGGTGCTTCAAGAAGTCTTCCTGGGCCAGGAAGGCTTCATCATTGCACAGTTCCCCAACTTCCCCTTCCGCTCATGCGTCTTCTCCCGCTTCTGCCGACCGTTTTGTTGGATAGCCGTCGCGCACGTCTGCCAACGGTGGCGCGCGATTGCTCTAGCCTGCCCTACCCTCTGGACCCGTTTCACCATCTCGGTGCACCCAGAATGGACAATGGAGCTTCTCCGTCGGTCTGGTAACGCTCCGTTGTGCATTACATATAACCTCCTCAGCGATCCAAGCAAGTGGGATGCGCGTCTGCACTCCTTCGCAATGGTTCTGGGACACCTCTCTCGCATCGAGAAGCTCCATCTCTACCAGAAGAGCCCCTCCCCCCTTCCTTCCGCTGTAGTCGGCATGCTCTCTGGTCGCGCCCCATTGCTCCGATCGTTGTCACTGTGTGGATCGCTTTTCGGGCCGCAGAATGTTCTTCCCCGGGATACCTACATCCCAGGCCTCCTGAACCCGGACAATACACCACAATTGGAATACTTTACTTTGTCAGGCCCCCACAACGGCCTCCAGCTCGCAGGGCCGTGCGCAAGCACGTTGAAGCACCTCAACATCGTCACGGTCATCCAGGGGCATCTCCTGCACTCGCCAAATACGACGACTCTCCTCGAGGTCTTGAGCGCGGCACCGCTCCTCGAGACCCTCGACTTCGAGCGCCGCGAGCCGTGGGTCACCTTTGTGCACCACGCACCTCTGAAGCACGCGACGCTCCCTCGCCTCTACGCGTTGACCCTTGCTACGGAGGCCCACGAGGTCGTCACGGTGCTCGACCACCTCGACCTCCCTGTCATACGCCGCCTCGAGATCGCGACGGTGCTTGACCGGGTCGACAGCTCGGCGTTTGCCTCAACGCTCCAGGACAAGCTCACGGTGCTCGGGGCAATGCACGAGCTCATCATCGATGCCTCTCCCTCGGCCAGCCCCAGCAGCCTGCAAACCCTACGGTTCAGCGGATCTGCGACAGATCCCGAGCCCGCTGTGCCTACCGACAAGCATAGCACGCGTCACAGGTCCCTGACGCTCTATTTGCGAGGATGCGATGCGATGCAGGTCACCGGCGAGCTCTGCCAACGCATAGTGCTCCACGACGTCCGCTCGCTCGAGATGCAGGCCTACGATGTCTCTGCCGCTTTCTGGAGCGCAACGCTGCAGCCCATGCGCAGTCTCGCCAAGCTCACCGTTTCCGGGTCGTTCGCCGCTATACATCTCCCCGAGGCGTTGCATCCGGAACCCCTTGGGGTTGGTGCGGAGGGTGCGGGGAACGTTTCCACCGACAGCAACGCGAGCGGGGCCCTCGAGACGCTTCGCCTGCCCGCCCTCCGCAGTCTGCAGTTAAGTCGGGCGTGTCTCGAGAGGAGAGTGGACTACGATGCGGGTGCTGTAGGTGCGTACTCGGGGAGCCTCTGCGCAAGTCTCCGGGCGCGAAGTGAAGCGGGCGCGCGACTTGAAGAGCTGCGCCTCGATCATTGCTATAACGTGAATGAGGCGACACTGTCCGCTCTTCGCGATGTCGTGGAGGGGGCGGGTGGCCGTGTGTCTGTCACTGCGTGCGATGGCACTATGGGCACCGGTTATTGGGATGCTGTCGTTTGACAGGGTATCAGTCGGGATTGGTACAGTACTGTGGGTACACCCTCCGGATTGCGACCGCGCTACTGGCTGATTATTTTGGATTACACCGAGGGTACCTGCGTCACGCGCCTATTATACGAGCCCATTACCACTGCATCGAATTGATGGTACAAATCTAGCTCACTAGTGTGAAGTCCACTGACATCATTAGAGGTTAGTCGTGGCACGTGGGCCTCTGCATACGACGTCCGACCTCAAGATTCTACCGAGGAGTGCTCCGCCAAATGCTAGTGTCGATTGGGGTGATGTTTGTATGTTCGCTTACTCACTGCCTATCCTAAGCTTTCATGTCGTACGCATCAAACTGTGGTGAGAATCAAGATCCCTTTCCGTCCAACGTTATCTCATACAACTCTTGCGTGCTATACAGTTTCAATATCACGTACACAAGGCAAGCATGTCGCCTCAAAACTGCAAGGGCTCATCCAACCAGAGGATACTGCTGAGATTCTTTGGGATGTAAGCTGATCACCCGGACATATGTGAAGTCTTCGACGCCAAAGTGACCGTATCCGGAGGCACCGCTATCGCATGACGATGCGGATGAGTAGTCAGCATCGTTTCTGACGCCTGTGTTGAATAGGCTTACCCGAGACCCCTCAAACTGCCAACGCCTGAACCCGCCATGCCCATCTCGGTATGGACAGTTGGCCCGTTGATGTTCACCGTCCCTGTCAATCACCTCAGCGCCAGAAAATGGTAAGGCATTCTTCAACTCACCGAAATGTATGCGTGCCGCAGTCTCATAAGCGTTGTATACATCCCTCGTCCACACAGCCGCCATCAGAGAATATTCGGACTGGTTGGCTAGGGCCACGGCTTCGTCAACATTGTCAACTTCTAGAAGCACAATGTCTGTGGAGCTAAGGTGAGCTCTTCATATAGACTGCGCCGAAAATGAACCCGTACTCGGTGCGAAGGTCTCCTCTTTCCAGATACGCATGTCCGCAGTGACGTCGGTCACTATATGCGGCTGTACAACGCCACCGACGCGCTTCTGGTCGCCGACAAGGACCTTCGCGCCACAGTCGACAGCATCCTGGAGCATGTCAACGAAACGCTGCGCGGATGCTTCCGTGAAGAGCGCCGAGAGGATCTGGCCAGGACCGCCCGCCTTCATGCTGCTGAAGTGCTTTCTCAAGGCCTCGGTGAGCGCGGGCGCAACGCTGCGCTGGACGATCACTCGCTCGGTCGACATGCATATTTGGCCCGAGTTCATAAGTGCCGACGACGTGATAGCTCGTGCGGCACGCTCGATATCCGCATCCTCCAATACCTGCGCAAAGAGGCGTCATTCTTACGCTGAAGCAAGCACACCGCTAGGCTTACTACTACGGGGGCCTTTCCGCCTAATTCAAACACGCATGGCTTGAGATACTTCGCTGCCTCAGCTGCAATGAGCTTTGCCACGGCGGAGCTCCCAGTGAACTATTCAGTCTGTGAGTGTTAGGCTCTCTGGCTCTGGGGCCTACTGACGTTGATCTTCCGCACTGCGGGATGGGCAATAATCTCCGCTGCACGTGCCGGCGAGTCACTACGTCTAGTCGATATGATATTCAGGACGCCGTCAGGCAGCCCTGCCTATTTAATAATATGTTTAGTTTGACCTATGAGAGACGTGCACTGACAGACCTCTTTCAAAAGCTCTGCAATGAGTGTCTGGGAACGTGGACTCGACTCTGAGGTTTTCAAAACAACGGTATTTCCGCATATGATGGGCACGGTAACTGCGCGAATCGTCAACGCCAATGGGACGTTCCAGGGGGATATCGCGTAGCTGCGTCGTCTGAGGTCAGTCAATTCCCAAGATCAGTGCTCTCGCAACTCACATCACGCCTATCGCTCTGCGCTGCGTGGTAACCTGTCCTCCGGGGAGGATTGAAACAAATGTCTCTCCCTTCAGCTGATCAATTGCACCAGCATCGACCCTAAGGCCGTTGTTTGCCAGGAAGAAGTTGAAGATGACCATGAAGTCGGTCGCAGAGACTTCTTGCTGCATCGCTTCAGTGGCCTTGTTCTTCCACGCATCCGATGCAAGAAGCTCGGATGCCTTCAGGAAAATATCTCGGCGAACGGAGAGAGAGGACTGTTCCCAAGATTGAAATGCGTGTGCTGCCGACTCGACAGCATCTTGCGCGTCCTGCTTCGAGGCGGCCGCGGCGATGCCAATTACTTCTCGGGTATATGGGTTGTGCACCTCATACGATCCGTTATCGCTCGCAGGGCGTAGCTGTCCGTTGATGAAGAGGCCGGTGAAAGGAGGTGCCATGGTGGTAGTGAGAATCATAACGATGTTCTCTGTGCTTTTATCTGCGTGCTGACACTTGGTATTGTCTCAGGCGATATCGCGGATCACATACCTTCTTCTGGCATCGTACCTTGACTTGACCCCAATGATCAAGGTGCGAGTCCGTGGTGGACCAATTTGCGTGGCAGGTGGTGTGTGGATGTATCGATGAACCTATGAGAGAGCTACTGGCTATCGCAACTGAGGTACAAGCAGCCGGTGGCTATTTTGGCGGGATCATCGACTCCAGCAAGATGAGAATTTCACCATGAGAATTGTTCTAGCTGTGGTCCAGGTGTGGTTCCATCACCCACATGACGATAGGACTCTTCATTGAATAAGGGCCTTCGCGCTGTTACCATCTCGCGAGGAATATCTAGGGTGTGATCATTGTAGGTTCGTCAGGGTCGGTCAGAACTAGGGGACATCGTTGTATGTATCTGATGATCAAATACAGGGAAGCCCAGTGAGTTCGATGACACTACAGAACTTGAACCTTAATACGGAGTCCAGGTACTATAGGTGAAGCTATCGACTTCCGATATGTCTGACATCTCTCCGTTCCAGGACCGAACAGTATTTACTGTTAGGTACAACGCGGCACATGCCATGATTATACAGGGCCGCCCGGAAGGCCGTTGAGCAGGGAACTACCCGACGGCATGATGATCCACAACAACGGACAGTAACAGACACGCCTTGGCTTCGTGCGCGGTATTGCCATTCCTTGTTTTCGTTCGATCGTTCAACTCAGGACTTCATTCGAAGGTGTACAACTCACGCAGATCAAGGGTACACGGTTAGTCCCAGACCCCGAAGTCAGCGGTCCGATCCTCGACTCGGAGATAGATACAAGCTCATATACGGCATCGATTCTAATCCAAACATACTGTGCATAATGTGGCCATGTGCGGCCATGCGCTCTACTAGCGCAATGTTGTACCACAATGTACACTCCATCCGTTGCACATTGACAGAGACAAAAGTGAGATTTATCCTGAGAGACCGTGACCATCTTTGCTATCCATACCACCCGGACATATCATACACATACACTCTCCTTTGTATACTCTTGATGTCTCAGGCTGCTCCACATTCACACGCGATCCGACAGTTTCGTCAGAGTATCGTCGGTATGCTAGGTAAAGAACCAATGAAAATGTGGTCGGTTCCTAGTCGCTGTCTAGATTACGTTCGACTTACCTTAGTGACCGTAAATTCCGACGACATGACGCCTTCAGAGTCCGCGAATGTCTCCTGGTCAATGTTCACTTGTATTGGATGATTGACCTGTTGTGAAGCACCGGGAGGTCTTGGTAACGTTGCTCTTAAAGTGATGCTGTCTGCGTCATGGCGTAATGATTTACGATTGTTGAGGAGGACCATGAGAGAGTTGCTGTATGCCTTCGGAAGTACACAAGCGGGCGTCATGAAGTAGTTGCTATCCTTGATGGCAATGTACATCGAGAGTTGGATGATGGCAAGTGTCGCTAATACTATGTTGAATACACAAGAGCATGCAAGTTTTGACAGACAACATACCCGTCGCCATTCCCGTCTCGATCACTAGTTGTATCAGCTTATTGACCATGGTATCTGTGCGGCGGATTCCTGTGCGTCTGCGCGTCAACTAAATGATGTGAATGTAAGCAATACGATAGTGTACTTCAGTGGTAATAAAACAAAATTAGGGACATACGCACGTAGTAAACCATGAGAACGGTGATAGTGATATCACAGGCTGCACTGCCACCGATCCATACCTTTGACGCAGGTTGAAAGTTGAGCAGAGTGACAAGATAGCCAATGGTGTACTCACGGCCACAGACTTGGCTTCGATAGGGAGGGTAGCAGACGTACTGTTGTACCTGAGACATGCGATTCCTTCGGATATTCCTCCCGCACACTGTAGGAGGGATAGCTGGATCGATTGAGTGAGACGTCGGAATCGGAAGGTTAGGACTATTACCACAACAATCAAACCAGCAAGAATACGCGAATTACTGAGAATCAAGATGCGCCAGGCATAAAAGCATTGCGTAACACTGCTGACTACAACACCGCACATTGATGTGAGACAATAGTGACGAGACGTGGGGAGGAAACCAAGTACTCACGGATCGCAGACTGCACTGGTAGATCAAACCAGATGTAGTACGGGTCCAGGAGGCCTTCGTAGTTCCCAAAGCTGATGGCGAGTTCATGAAACGTGTCGTGGGTGATCAAGACAGTCTGGACAGTTTCGAACAGAAAGACCGCGTATACGATAGACTTCAGTTTTCTACTATCCGCGAAGCCTGCTTGATGATAAATATCTATGCAAAATTGAAAAAGGCTCAGAGAAATTTGATCATGCAACCTCGAGAAGGCATGAGTACAAAGTTGAACGGCGAGAACACCGTATAAACCCCAATTCATTTGGGATCCTAACAGCTATCGGAAGACAGTGCATTGTGTCAGTTGACCTTGCTGGCATACATTCCGCGAGCGAGCTAACTTACTATTGGCCCTGATCTGCGAGCATCCACATGTCAGTTCGCATTACTTGGAGCGTACACTGCAGTGGCTTACACTTGTACGACCGTCGACGGAATAGAGGTACAGTTGCCGTCAGCCATGCTTAGCTGTGAGATGTAGCGCACCAGAGTTCAGACACATATCAGAAATGCATACCGGTCGTATGGATTATATATGAATGGAGCTCGATCTTCTCAGACAAGCTGGACGACACACGAACCGAATATGGTACCTGTGGGCCACATTGTCCGTCACATCATGATACATCATGTCATGAAGTTACTACGGCTCTGTTCTGCTATTCTACTTTCCTTGGGTGCGCGCAGAGCGCCCTGGAGCATTGACATGTGCCGGTGTTAACCCATTCAGTCCAATAATTGCATCCATGCCTCTCCGTAATGCTGAGAGCTCCGTTTGCATATCTCAACTACAGCGTGTATCATGTTGTTGCCCCTGTTGACATCCAACGAATGCTGCGACCACTGTTGACATCCAACTAGTGCTGCATGCACAAGCTAGTACCTGGTATCCTCAAGCATGGAGCCGGATAACCTAAACTGCTAGTGCGGCCGATGTGTTAACGACCGAAGTATATGTGAAAGCTGCAGTATAAGCCTGTGAGTCTACCTACCCAGTTGCCGGCCACACCACCATACGCCAGGGACCGAGTCCGACCTGAGTTCCGCTACTGTGACTACTGTCAGCTTCCAGAATTGTGAAATTTCTGTGGCCGCTGGAGCCAGAGCGTCCCAAACAAGATCCTGAGAGCAGCTCGAGACCGTTGCTATCTGCGCAGGCGCGGCGTATGGAGTGAGAAGATGCCAAATAGCGAGGTTCTTCACAGATGCGACTATCATTCAACAGATTACAACTGTATGACATTACCAACGCCATGCAGAGCAGGGCCGGAGCTCGATGTCCATGGTTCGCGGTGATTTGTTCAACATGTACATCTCTTCAACCTTCAATGAGTGTGTCTAGTAGCTATCTCCGCCAAAGGCCCCCAACAATCATGAAATACACGTCAGTGTGCAGATGTGTCATGACGTGCAAAATGGGAACCTCACTGGAAAATCGCGCCAGAATAAGTGACTGGCGCAATGTCTGCTTCTCACATAAGGACAGCTGTGAAGTCGAACGACCTCGAAAGGATCGCCACTGTAGGGGAGCCGCCTACGGTCGAGGCGAGCTAAGAGACTTACTATGTACTGAGTCAGTGAGTGTACTCCTCAAGTACTCCTTCTACGGACAGGACCGGGGGTGAACCAAAGGCGAGGGTTGAAACGAGAAACGAACCAGAAACTAGAACGAGTGCAAGTGGATGATAATCGATAATCCGTTACTTGAGGCCCCGAATCTACGTGCTAGCGCTTACATAATTTGAACGCGTCTATTCTTTAAACTTCGATGCCATGAGCCCTGCCAGCCTTCACTAGTCACTGGTTAGCTCGTCCCAAATGAGCGACGGTCTGTCACTCAACTTGAATTATTGTCAGTCGGCAAAGGTATGCCTGGTGCACATATCCTGCACGATGCTTGCTATTTTCGACAACGGGTCGCGGGTGTCCCCGCAGTGTATGCCGTCACCACGATCATCAACGACAGAAACATTCCAGATGCCACGGTACGCTAACTTGAAATCTCGGTCAGAAAAAGGAGACTGTCGACGATAGCGGCGAAGAGAACCTGCTGCTAGTCGGTGCCTTGCTACGCAAAGACCCATGATTCCAGGGACAAAAACGGGGCACAGTATCAATCCCGTCGATTTGGTCGGTGAGCACGGGACACCGTGACCTATTATGTTCATGCTACTGACGTGGCGTTGACGCATTACCCGCCAGCATGTACCGTCCCATGACCAAAGCAGCGTATATATACGTGGGGACGACACCAACACTAAGGTACTGAATTGGGTCGTCCCGGCTGGCCGGAAAATCATCAAAATACCACGTATAGAATTGCTTGGTAGGTAACAAAGTTAGAGCCGGTATGTACACGTTCCAGCAGCGTAGGCCCACTGTTTCCAACGGTTGGCGTCATCGGAATTTTCAAGTTCGCATCATGCCTGTGTCATATTCATGGACTGACCATTGAAAGACCTCCCACAGATGGCGAACATGCCATGAGCTCAGCGAGTCCGGCCCATCAGAAGGTAGCTCGGAATTGGAGCTATGTGTGTTCCCCCGTACGTCACTCTGTACTGTCCACTGCGCGCAGTTCGGAACACTTGGTAATGGTGGCGTCTCAGAATGTTTGTCTCATGCCTATCGATGAGATACACAGGCGTTCTCAAGGAGGTTAAAAGACAGAAGTTGTGGTGGAATGCATCTGCAACCAGATGACATCCTGCCAAGACACACGCACCTCCCCCCCACAGTACGATAACATGGCGCCTATCGTTCATTCTCAACGGCTTTATCAATCATTCCCAGGGGCAAGCTATATCTTACCCTCCGATGCGACGGAGAAAGATAGGTGAGATATCATGAACCATGACATCTATTACATTTGTAGCTCAAAACGATCGCTGCAGGCTCCTCCTTCAGCACGAGTTACTCAAGGGCGCGTTTGAAGGCAGACTGATTATCTGCCCCGCTTTAATCCAGTCTGGAGACTGCATCTTAGATAGTGGTGCGGGATCAGGTATGTGTAGAAATGTTGCCCAAAGAAATTGAACTGAGGTGCTCTGCGTTGATTTCAGGCTCATGGCTGCTTGACATACTGAAGGAAGTTCCAACCTCGACTGCCATTTACGCCGTTGATATAGAGCCAAAGCTCTTCCCGGTCGATGAAAAGCTCATAATCTCCCGCGGCAATATCCATTTCAAGACAGCTACAATTACCAAGCTCCCTCTAGACTGGTCGAACATGTTCAGTCTTATTCACCAGCGACTGCTTGTTGCTGCCTTGCGAGAGGATGAATGGGGACTAGCGCTGGCGGAGATGATGCGCACCCTCCTTCCGGGTGGCTGGGTGCAGCTCGGGGAAGTCGGGTCCTGGAGTGCAGGGCCTTTCACCGACAAGCATTTTCGTCTTGTTCAACAGTTATTCAAATCGAAAGGCCTCATGCTTGACTGTGCACGCCATATCCCTGATATGCTGAGCACATCCGGATTTGTGAACATCCAAACGGTGGAGCGCACAATACCGCTTGGAAAGTGGGCTGGCGAGGAAGGAGTAAAGGCGCGCGATAACTTTATTGGTGTCTTCAATGGAATGAAGACACCGATATTGAACGCTGGAGGACTTGGAGTAGTGGGGTCAGAAAACGAGTTTGATGCACTTCTCGGAAGCGTAGAAGAAGAGTGGGATGATACCCGCAATTCGACAATCGAATTCCATGTATTTTACGCACAGAAGCCCTTCATGAGCTCATCACAGGAGTAGAACTCGGATGTGTTTCGAATGTAGCTACTAGACATGACTCCAAATCTCGGTTTCCCATCCATTTGCTCCATGCTTTACCTCGTTGTGGCATCTAAGTGACGGCTGGGCCATCAGGTTACTAGCCGTACAATCAGCCTGAGGTTAGATCTGATACTGATAAATGCTTCCGGTTTACAAGGCCCGGGTTTGTTCGATCAGGCTATTGAAATTTGATGATCGAAGCAGTTGTGAGATGGGCCGCACCTGAGGGTTGCAGCTGAAGCCTGCTGCTCAAAGCTATGACAGATACGAATGGAAGGTGCCGCGGTAGCACTATACCGTGAGACACTTGTGGTTTCTTCGTGCCTCCGTACCTATCGCAGGTTGACCGGGGATTTGAACCTCAGCATGCCAGAAACTGAGCCTAGACTTTCTCAGAGGATCCAACATGATGTACACATAGTAAGTTTGACCGTGACGTCTGTGGCAAGTGAGGAGTACCCTCCGAGTACGTGCACATCTCACATCATGATGTACGTCTCAGGCTGACAGATGGGACGTGGACATTCCACTCAAGCTGCCAGTGGTATACTCTGCCAATGGAATCTTGGAGTCCATAGTGACACACGCGGTGCGAATACCTCTGTATGAAATTGTTGTCTATATATTAGTTAATCCCCGTGATGTCTCGCAATGATCATCGGGCTAATCGTGAGACGGATGTTTTTTCAAGCCAGGCCTACAACATCCTACATCGAAGCTATGGCGAGAGATGTAGTATATATACTAAAAGTTGCCTCAAGTCCGAACTGTTTGACATACACTCTAGTAAGCTTCGACATCGCTACCGTCCGCGCTAGGGTGCCCTGAGTATACTGTTACAGCACCATGGATGAAAAACGAACCACAGATTCTCTACCTACCCTGGATTCATTCTCAATCCATGAACATAGGACTATCAAGGTAGTATGTGTAGGAGCTGGGTTTAGTGGTATCGCCGCAGCTATACGGAAAGTGGCAGCAATCTTGAAGGGGAAGTTAATGATGCTGATTCGCCTTGTCACAGATTTCCGCAGAAAGTTCCAAACATCGACTTTACCATATACGAGCGATGTGCAGAAATAGGAGGCACATGGTTTACTAATCGGTTCCCGTACGTGTACAACATCGCCACAAAGCGAATGCACTAGTAACCATGCTACAGCGGGCTAGCATGTGACATTCCGTCGCACTGTGTATGTAGCATTCCCCTATTAACTTTGCATTCAACACTGATGATATCTTCAGTATCAATACTCATTTGAGCCGAAGGTCAACCCACTTAGTTCATTCAGTTCTATCAGAATTTACAGGCCTTACAGACGGACTGGTCTAACTTTTATGCACCAGGTCCAGAAATTTTGAAGTATCTTCAGTCGGTCGTCGACAAGTACAAGTTGATGCGCTATATCAAGCTGAAGCATGAGGTTGTTCACGCGTCTTATCATGGACCATCGGGAAAGTGGCACATTCGCGTCCTTCACCGGCCAGGCGAAATTGCGGGGTCGAACTTTCCATCAGAGGATGAAGAGTTCACTGACGTTGCAGACGTGTTGATTACTGCAGTGGGAATCTTCAGTAATTGGAAATGGCCTGAGATTGAAGGGCTACAGCACTTCAATGGCCAGCTAATACACTCCGCAAACTTTGGATGCCAAGGGCAACAATGGGAAGATGTTGTGAAAGAGTGGGGTAGCAAGCGAGTGGGAGTCATCGGTATTGTATGTCGTAACACACTTTTAGTCGTACTGAGTGGTGATGATTGCCCTTCTTTATCAGGGGTCAAGTGCGATCCAGATTGTACCTGCGCTCCAGCCACACGTTGCAAGTCTGGTGAATTATGCGAGGGGGAAAACCTGGATTTGCCCCCCGTTCTCCGCGGAGAAGCTTCTTCAACTTCTGGGGAGAAATCCTGACTGTGAAGATTGTACGTAGCCCACCCAAATTCGCACTATTGTCTCTCACGTGTCTGTGCTTCCTTACTACCGTCAGTCACCTTTACAAAGGAGGATCAGGAACGATTCAGAGATGTGGATTTTTACAAATTATTCCGGCACACTCTCCAGGCAGATATCAACGTTAGTAAAACATTCTTCCAGTAAATTGCATGGCTGACTGAAATGCGCAGTCGTTGAATCCAATCACGTTTACCAATGGCGATGCTCAGAAAGAGGCCCGCAGATCAGTCGAGTCGCATATGAGAACACGGCTAGTACAAAAGCCCTGGATTGCAGAGCAGAGTGAGTCTACGTGAAGCATCATATTTCCGGAACCTTATCTGATACGACTCTCTTAAGTTATCCCTAAGTTTGGTGTCGCGTGCCGGAGATTGACTTCAGGTCCAGGATACCTAGAAGCGATTTGTAAGGATAACGTGGGTTTCAGTGCCTAACATACACACTTTCTCAACCTGACACGCCGTCTTTCTTCTTTTCAAGGTCCATTTCGTTTCATCGTGCATCAAGAGGGTTACAAACACAGGTGTTGAGACCGAAGATGGCCTTTGTCAGGAACTGGACATTCTCATCTGTGCTACAGGTAATATCCGTATATTTGCAGCGTCAACTAGTACCAAGGTGATGGCTATCGCTGACCGATTACCCATAGGATACGACTACTCATGGCAATTCTGTTTCCCTATTATCGGACGCTCAGCCATGTCTCTTCGGGAGAAATGGGCCGATCATCCAACAACATACCTCTCTATATGCGTTGACGACTTCCCAAATTTCTTCATGGCACTTGGCCCTAATTCCGGAGTAAGCTCTGGGTCGCAGCTTGCTATTGTGGAGCGACAAATAGACTACATGGTGGAAGTGACAAGAAAGCTTCAACGCGAGCGACTGAAGAGCATTGAAGTCGGCTCTGAAGCAGTCAAAGACTTTGATGAATACATTAAGGTAAGCATCCTGTACGCCGTATTGTACTCCCGGAATGATAGGTGTCTGCAATGCATTCCCAGCGCTATTTTCCAAAGGTACATCCTGAACAGAATTGACACACTGCATTTGACGTGACGGGCCGTAGACTGTGTTTAGCCAGACGTGTAGATCCTGGTACAAGAGAGGAAAAGAGCAAGGGGATATTGTAGCTTTATGGCCAGGTACGTTGTTTCAATTGTCGCACAATTGATCAGAAAAGAAATTGGGGATATAGGTTCATCGCTCCACACCCTTCGTGCACTTCAATTTCCACGCTGGGAGGACTTCCGTTACGAACTATCGGATGGGGTCAATAATCGTCTCTACTGGCTTGGAGATGGCCAAACCGAGGATGAGAAGAACGTCTCTGGAGATTGTACGTGTCTATCTGCTCATAAACTTCGTCCGACATTCAACATGATGTCCAAACTCAGGCGCGTGGTACCTCCGGGATTCAGAGATTGACTACCCCCCTGGTGAGGGATTATCAGTTGTTATGTCACTTGTTCACAACACTAATATGAAAGATAGTTCCCGAATAATCGAGCGGTCGTCTCACATGCTTTCCTCCTAAGGTGGAAATACAATGTCTGTCTATACAGTGGCAAGAATGCAAGAGAGGATCCGAGCATCTGCTGGTTGTATGATGCTAGAGACTGTGCGTGTAGTATATGATTGATTTTCATGCTTCAGTAAGGGGATTGTATAAAAACCAACGCATGACGGACACAATGTGACCGTAAGTTCAAGAGCTTGACATATTCGTGCCGGTCGCCCTCTTTCACCCAACTGAACGCTTCTCATATCTGCGGGAGGTACTCCTATTGCATGTTGATTGTGGTGAAGTTGAACGTAGGCGTGACCAACAGGGACGCCCCAGCTACCCTTAGCGGCATTGTGCGTCTCGGGATCCTGCCAGCTTCGCACTGCAATTTCCCTGAGGCCTTCGCCGATGGATGACAGCCAGACGTGCGTTCAACGTCGTCGGCCGGCGCTACCACGGAGTCTCCACGAAGCGAGGATCACGACGTCTTTCCATGGCAAGAGCGCCCGCCATATTGTGGTGCCCGCACTCAATCTCGTGGTCCGGCCAGGCCGCATCTCATACCTCACGTGTATCAAATTGTCAAGACGGGTAACGACCGCGAAAGAGGGTGGGTGCTTACTGACTGAATGCCATCCGCACCCCCGACTAGGTCCCCTGTCACGTATGTCCTGTCCTTGAACTGCAACTCTATCCCGCCTTTTCCCTTCCCGACGATGTGTAGGAGCTTCTTCGAGAGCCTGATGATGCCAGGAGTAGTGCGAGGAGATCCAGCTGCAGCTTCACCCTCGGAGTGCGGATCTGCGGCCGCTTCACGACCAGGTTCTTTGGTTGTCTATACAGCCGTTTTCCTGTTTTGCCGTTGCTTTCTCGAGTTATCAGTAGCCGGTTACAGGAAGTTGCGCTGGAGAACTTACAGCGGCAAACGTATCCGATACAACCAGTAACTCGAGCACGTTCCAAGTGTGTCCAACACTGATACCGGCTCCAGCCTCTCGTATGATTTTCGTTTGCTCATAGATCTTCACTTCGAAATTCGGAATTTTCGGAAGAGAGATGGCTGTTGCGAGCCCGCCCCCCGCCGACAATGACAACCTTGAGAGGGCGAACCGAATCGAAGGTCATGCCCGAGTGCGACGCGCAGTTACTACTAGATGACAACGGCGATGTAAGCGATGTATGAGCCTCACGTCGCTGTAAGAGTGTTGATAAGATACTTTCAGAAGGTCAGTGCCTCAGATCCTGGACGTATGCTGTGAGGAAGCGCCACGAATTTCTGAAAGTCCAGTTCGACCGTTAGCTGGCCGCCATTGGTGTACAGAGCTCTTGAGCGCGGGAATGATGCGATTCAAAGCCTGGCCATCGTACGAGATGTTGAACAGTGCAGGGGGGGTAGACAGTGAGGCCTTGAGGTGGCATTTTCGGTATCTCGAAGCTTAAAATGTATTTGTTTGAAATGATATGCAAGCATACAAGCGATTTAGGGTCAGCAGATTGTCAGCAGAATTCTGCAACCGTGATGAACGCAGTCACTGCGGACTATCCTTGCGCGTACAGGTGGGAAACCCTTCAGAGAAGTCCATGAGATGATGCGGCAAAGCGATGGTGTCGCCATCCAGGGGAAACGCGCGAGAGTTTGACTGCTAAAGCAACCTGTACACCCCCCGCTAGCGACTATTTCAGTGCCATACGGCACTCGTCAGAAGCAATGCGACTCACTTCAGACATACGCAATCGGGGGCATGCCGGACAAGAGCATTGAATTGTCCACCGCGTCGTACTGACAAGATCCAGGACTATTAGAGTTTCTGAATATTGACGGCAGTTGAGACCATGCGCGGAAAACGCAGGGCCCGTGATTGCTTTCAAATGGACGTCAGCATGATATTGCCAGAAATAGACCGTAAAACTGATAGTACCCTACACTGCGCCGAGAGGCATATCATCTGCTCATGTAAATCGTAGGATGTCTGCAGCCGGTCTTTCCCAGTGTTGTAGATGAGTTGTTTTGTAGTCGTCTTGGTTGTGAGCAACAGAATCCTCAGGAGCTTGGATATACTATGGCGGGGTCTGACACTTTCCCAGGCAGTGAAAACGAGGAACCCAGTTCGCCAGCGCATCGTGGGTTTTCAGCGCACACACAAGGATAGGCAGGCAAAGGGATATTCCAAAACCTTTCGTCTGTAATGTACTCTGGAGCCTCAGGAGGGTCCAAACTTCCATGTTGGAGGCTTTCACCGATGCGCAGCCACAGCTACCTCATAGTCAAGCTCTGAATTTGAGGCTGATGACCATCAGAGTCGACGCCGCCTCAAGTGAGAGCGTCATGAGACACAGAAGCGTTGTCTTGCATGTCAAGAAGAGGTATGCGTATCGAGGAGGGAAGTGCTGCCACTCGGGCTGCTCTGAGGCTGGAGAGCGCCCGGCGTAGCGTTTGCGCACGATCCAATCTCAGATCGAGCACTTCCCGTTTGCTCTCTCCTTCACCGGTCAACGGCTAATCAGATCTTGGCTGAATGTATGCATTAATGAGTGTCTAGCGACTGTGCGTGGAGGTTAGTGCTGGTAAATACTATGGAACACAAGCTGAGGCGTTTCTGACGAGATACCAAAATACAATAACACAAAATAACCGCAACAAGGAAGGTGGGGTGCCGATAGAATCCGTATGAATACCGTGTGTCCTTACCAGGGGCACGCAAACAGAAGCGAAGGAACGTAGACGTTGTTGGTAAATGATGATTGTAGATGAGATGCATAGCGGTGGAAGCAGCAGCGAAAGAGAGAGATGCAACGTAGAGCACAGCATGTGAATGTATGTATCAATAGCGGCCGCGCGACCCAAATCCGACGCTACCGCGGCGATTGGAAGATCGACAGCACCTTCTCCCCTGCTTCCTTGTACTTCTTCAAGCCCTTGCTCTTTTGCTTGTCCTCATCTACCACAGCGGCGCCCCGGATAGTGTGGTCCGTTATGTTGTTCGCCTCGTCGATAGACTGATCGGACGAGTCACTCGGGGAGCCCATAGAGATGGCCGACTCTTTCGACCGCAGCGACGGTGTGCCGGGGACCGTACTGGTACCAGACGGCGAGGGAGACAGCAGCCCGCCCGTAGACGTGGTCGAGGTGGCCGAGAGGGTCGCCGAATTAGAGGACATGAGCGTCTTGGTGCTCTGGCTCGAACGCGACGTGGCTTGGGGTGACCTCTGGCGGAGGAACTGCCTCGGATGCTTGCGGAAAGTAAGCCCTGCCGAACGTCCTCTTCGCTGCTTGTCAGACGGCGTCGGCGAGGTGCCCTCCGGGCTCGCGAGATCAGACTCGGTCGACATGCCAGAGAACGTCCGCGAGCCAGTTGGCCTCCGGGGCGTCGATTTGCGGAACACAGCGAGCTTGTACCGGTCGACGACACCACGGGCGAAGAGGCTGGTGCCCTTCGCAGCGCCGTTGCGCTCCTCGACAATGACGTCCGCCTCCACGAAGTCCCAGTCATCGTCCTCTTCGCGCTCCGTGTCCTCGTCGTGTGCGTCGGACAAATCGCGGTCCAAGGCCGGGATTCCCGACTTCTCTCTCCGCCCGCGCTGGCGTTGTGCGCTCTGCCGCTTCGCGGCGGCCTTCGCAGCCTTCGCGTCTTCTGCGGCAGACGGTTCTGCTTTGGCAGTTTCCGAAATCTGGACTTCGTGGCTGCGACGAGGGACCGTCTTCTTCGCAGCGGCAACAGCCTGCTCCCGCGTGGGACTCGGAGGGGCGACAGGCTCTGGTAGCGCTACTGGGCGCGCTTCTGGCGTCTTGGGTTCGACAGCTTCTTCTACAACCGCCATTGCTGTCTGGTTTGATACCTCTGCGGCGACCGGTGGCACCTCTGAGACTTGTCCGTCAAGAAGCACGTTGTCGATGCTCGGGCCGGTGATAGATTCCTCGTCCTCTTCTTCCTCTTCCTCGTCCTCTTCTTCGTCCTCGTCATCCATGATGATCGAGTGCCGGCCCTTGAAGGAGTACCCGTCGAAGACGTCAACATCGTCCTCTTCGGGGTGGACGGAGGGACTCCGGGATTGTGATGGCGTCACGGCCCCATCCTCGCCGTCAGTGCGCTCAGCGTCGGTCTGGCCTTCCTGGTCAGTGTCGGTCTGTTCGTCATCATCTTTGATTACAGGCTCCATGTCCAGGAAGGTATCGTCGAAGTTCTGGGTATCACTGGCGTTGGATGGGTCGATAGGCGGAATATACGGGGCTGTCGGCATCAACATAGGTCAATAGCACGCCACAGCCACAACGGGACAAGCACGTACGTATGTAGCGTTTATAATACACATGCGACCAGTCACTGTGGGCGGATTTACAAATTAGATACAGTGCGATCGAGGAGTGCTAACAGAGACACTGACATCATGGAGAAGTACGGGTGCTTCTTGATCCGTGGTTCCTTCATACGCAGAGCAGGGTTACGTTGTAGCAGCTATACAATATGTTTTAGTCAGCACCAGCATCTCACACATCATCGCAGGAGGACGCACGCCGCGAATTAGACTCTTCGTGTCCTGGTCCATCGTCCTATCCTCGGGGAACTGCAGCTCGTCTTGCAGGACTCTGTAGTACATATCGGAATGGTTGTTCGCCCAGAACGGAGTCTGTCGAGGCACCGTTAGTTCGCACATACACCAGGCCGCGCAGCACACTCACAATTCCGGTCAGCATCTCGTACAGCATCGTGCCGAAACTCCACCAGTCGACCTCGTAGCTGTACTGCTGGCCCTGGATGACCTCCGGCGCGAGGTACTCCGCAGTACCACAGAACGTCGACGTGGTGTCCAGTTGCGCGGGAGGCGCCCAGTCCTTGCCGGCCTCGCTCTTCATCCAATGGGGCGTCGCGGCCGTGGGCGTGCCCGCGGTGAAGTCGCCACGGAAGCTGGACGGCGTGGGCGGCGCGGTGAGGGGGGCATTCCTGCGCGGGAACTCTTTTGAGAGGCCAAAGTCCGTGAGGACGATGTGCCCGTCAGCGGCGATGAGGATGTTCTCTGGCTTGAGGTCGCGGTAGATGACGCCGGCTGCGTGCAGGCCCTCGACGCCCTCGACAATCTCGGCTGCGTAGAACCTCGCGCGATCACGCCCCAGGCGGCCCCAACGCGCCAGCTGCGTAGCTAGATCACCTCCGGGATGGAAGTCCTGCGGTCGTGATAAGCTGTCAGCACACCAGGTGTTGGACAGTCGCAACGCACCATGACCAAGAAGAGGTTCTCCTTATCGTGGAAACTCCACCACAGCTTGACGACGAACGGGTCAGAGCCCTCGGCGGCCATCCTCTTCAGCACGGCCTGCTCCGTCAACGTATGCTGGAGCTCCTGGTGCGCCAGCACGTGCCGCTTCGTGATCGCCTTGAGCGCAAACACGTCCTGCGTCGGCTTGTGGCGCACGAGGAGCACCTTGCCCGCGCAGCCCTTCCCGAGCACACGCATCATCTCAAAGTCGTCGACCACGACCTTGCGCTGGCTCTTCTTCCCGACCGCGTTCGGGTCCATGCTCTTCGAGCGCTTCTTCCGCGAGGACGTCCGCCCCGTCGTCGAGATCGATGAGTCGTCTGCGGACTCTCCCGTCTGCGAAGTCCGCGACGAAGTAGCCTCGCTCCCTGGCGGCGACGCGAGATACACGCGGGAGGCGCGCAGCATCGGCTCGGCGGACTGCGAGCGCGGGATCCGGTGTGTGGGTCCGTCCTGCGTCTGCGGCGTCGCGGGTATCTCCTCGTCTCCTCCGCCGTCGGTCGCGTGGTTGTTGGTGGTGGTGTCGACGGCAGACGAAGAGGGCTTCGGAGAACGCGGGGTCGGGGCACGGTCCTGCTCCACCTCTGTACCCTCCTCGGTACCATCGACAGTCGTGTCAGAAGGCGACGTGCTATCTTTAGCAGGCTCGAGCGGCGAAGGCGTGGTGAGCGTGGTGGACTCAGCCTCCCCCTCGACATCTTCGGTGATATCCTCCTGCGCTGACGGCGCCGTTTCGGGGGCACGCACGCCGTTGCCGTTGGTCACTGGTTTCACCCTATCCCCGTTGACGACCTGGCTGATAGACTGATGTCCGTCCGCGGAGCTACTTGGACTGACATGGGCAGCGATGTCGGACCTAACGCGCTTGATCGCACGCTCGACGCGCACGCTCTGCAGGTCGTCGGTGCGCACTCGATTGAAGCGCTTCCAGACACGGGACTGGCGGAGGACGGCGTCGTTCGCTACCGACGTCAGGTACGCGGCAAGTGCCGTGACAGTGCTATTCGCGGGAGGGATGGGAGGCTGCAGGTCATCTTCATCGTCCGCTTCGGAGAACGGATCGTTGAGCTCGTGTTTGGGCGACGCCAGTGGGGTGGGGAGGGCGCTCGACGCGGAGCTCGTGGCCGAAGTGTGGCGCCCGGATGCGGAGCGTTGGCTTGCTTTCGACGCCGGTGATGCGAAGCGCGAGAGAGTATTGAGGAAAGCGGACTTGCGTTTGGGAGGCGGCGGGATGGCAGCGGCGTCGATGGGGAGGGATGGCAATTTGTAGCCAGGGTGCGTCTCGCGCAGCTTGGAATGCATCTCGATGATCTCGAGTGCGGTGCGGGTCAGAGTGATATTATGTGTAGGCGCTATGGAATGGCCAAGAGGTTAGCATATAAACGCCTGACGTAAAAGCCGTTCGAATAGAAGTGCGGGCGTGTACGACTACGTATCGAAGAGGGAGTTGGGGGAGGGATGCGGGGAGTTTGTGCGCGCGAGAAAGAGGTATGACGGATAGGCACTCACTCTTAATGTAAATGCTGTACGAGTTGGGTTCGTGGGGCGTCTCGGCGACACTGACCGTCCACGGACCATCCTGATTCTCTGCCCGGACGGGCAACCGCCGTGTGGGCTGGGATTGCACGACAGAGTTCCTGATCGTAGGCATATCGGAGGGCTGTGTGGAAGGTTCTGCTGGGGCTAATTCGTCCGGGGTGAAGAAGGATGGGTCTGCAACACTGGAAGGGTTTCTGCGGTGCTGCCGTTTGAGACTGTAACCAGAGACAACGTCGACGCTCCTGCGAGAAAGCGAGCGGGACTGAGTAGGTGCTGCTGCAGAAGACTTGCTCCGAGAAGGTTCAAAGTCTTTGTTAAGAGCTCCGAGGCCAAGAACAGTCCTGAATTTGACTCGCTGTGTGTCGCTGGGAGAGGGCTGCTGCGGGGCTGCAGTGCGAAGGACGCCGAGCATGCGATGGCGAGCGCGGCGTGCTACGCGTCGGCGGCGGGGCCTAGACAGCAAGGAAGTGGCGGCGAGAGTGTGAGGAGTTGAAAAATTAGAAGGCGAATGATATGCAGCGGGCGGAAGGGGCGTGGGCAGTAAGGTGCGTGCAAGCCACGAGTCTGAGTCTAGGAGACAGCCGAGGTCGCTAGGTGAGAACTATCACCAGGCCTACTTACGCCGTTGTGGTCGCGCGCGAGCGGGAGGAGCGTCTCGTCGCCGCAAGGGTGAAGAAGGGGATAAGGGAGAGTGTTATCGAGTTGAACGAGTCGGGCGAGAAGTCGATCTTTTGTCGAGCAGAGCTTGGTTCAAAGCGGCTGCAACGCTCAAAGCCAGTCGATGACCAACGGCGCTTGTGATCGCCCTCAACGCAGCACTTGCCATATCCGCTCCCTCTCCCTTGTCCTCCTCCCGATCGCTGGCCTTGCTCTCTGCTGATTATCGTCCAAGCTGATCGTCTTCCAGTTCGTTCATTCAGTCATCTCGACATCATCCTCGCGGCACTGTTGTGGCCAACGCATACTTCGGAGCATGGCCGAGAACATAGTGTCTGCTGACGACACTTGAGTCTTCTCCATTCCGTACGTCCCAGCATGCGCAAACCTATAGTCTATCCTGGTTCCGGAGGCTGCCCGCAGCAGCAGCATGACACCTCGGTATAATTATCTGGGGCTTGTGATTGTCATATGCCGTCGGTGTCCGAGCCCTTCCGCCTATTACTACATCCGCTGAGACATTGTGTTATAGGAAAACCCTGTCCTACACGATGATGGACTAGACACCATGTGCGCTGGCTTCAATAACGCGTTCTGGATCGCTGTCGCCAACATAACTAGATCATGTCTCTACAGTATCTGTCATTGAGGTGTGTGAGGTATGTTTGCTTTCAAAGTTTATACTGTCGCGCGTGGAAGGCATCACCGCTTGGTCGGACGTATGGGTGCTCTGTACGGGCTATCCTAAGGCTATCCCAAGGCTATCCCAGTCACTGAGCCCTCTGCATCTTACAGCGCGCGGACGCTTTGCTCATCAACACCAAAGGCCAGTTGCCCAGGCCACGAAACTCGAGCCCTCGTCGATCGTGAATCCCGTATATCGCAACGGCATCAACAAGCATGGCACACGCTTCGCAAGGACTGCGCTCTAGTTCATCTCATAGCGTTGCAACTTCTTCGACGTAGATCACTGCTCAACGGCCTGAAGGCGATGTGCAGCCTGCTCAGACAAGGGGAATATTACGTGACGATTTATCACAATTTACCTATGGAAACCATTCTTCATACGCCCTTGGGATCGTGGCTTTGTGACGTACTTATGTTCGTAGTGCTCGCCGCCATAAACCCTGTTGGTCTCGAACCAACCTCGAATCTCAGGGACTCCCAGATTCAGATCTGTACATGCGTCATGTTCGAATGACCAACATCGCTGCACCCAGAGGCACCCTCCAGAGTACTCTCTATGTACTCACTGGCGACGCAATCCCATAAATTACAATGAGAATCCCGAGAGCGATGGTGATGTGGAAGCGAGATAGCTATCCGATGGGACGGCAGCGATGGGGCCTCGATAATCCTCAAACTTTCTCGCAGCAGCATGGGTGCACTGCTGCAAATCGACTGGCCCGAGCGCACTGTGGCACCACCGCTCCCAAGCGTTCCCTTGCCACTTACTCTCACCTCCCTCCCCTCCTCCCCGTGTCTTCCAGCCCTCGAGCCATGGCGTCCTATCAGCTCTTCTGCATGGGCAACCCCCTTCTCGACATGCAGGTCCGGGACGGCGAGGAGCTCCTCAAGAAGTACGGCCTCAAGTCCAACGATGCCATCCTCGCAGAGGAGAAGCACTTCCCCATGTTCGCACGTCCCTTCAAAGAGCCTAACGCAAGAGATACTGAATCTGATTGCGTTGCAGTTACGACGAGCTGGTCGAGAAGTACAAGGTAACCTATGTCGCCGGCGGCGCGTCCCAGAACGCAGCGCGAGGAGCGGCGGTAGGTGCCCTTCCCTTCCCAAGCGATCGTCGAGTCTCATCTCCGCGCAGTATGTCCTCCCGCCAGGCTCCGTCGTCTTCACCGGCTGCGTCGGCGACGACGAGCTCGCTGAGCAGCTCAAGGCCGCGAACAAGCGCGAGGGCCTTGACGAGCGCTACCTGGTCAAGAAGGGCGAGCGCACCGGCGCGTGCGCCGTCGTCATCACTGGCCATGACCGGTACGTCCTGCCCTGTGACTGTCCCGCCGACCCCCTCCCAGGCACTCACACGCGGGTCCTCGCCTGCAGGAGTCTGGTGACGGCGCTGCGCGCGGCGGAGAAGTTCGAGAAGGCGCACCTGAGCTCGCCAGAGGTCGCGCCGTGCATCGAGAGCGCGCGGGTGTTCTACATGGAAGGCTTCTTCCTCACACACGGCAGCGAGTCCGCGCTCGAGCTCAGCAAAAAGGCGTCTGAGGCCGGCAAGGTACGCACCGTCCCGCCTGCCCCCCTCCAGCCGCTCACCCTGACGCTGACCGCCCACCCCACAGGTGTTCGTACTGAACCTCTCCGCGCCGTTCATCCCCCAGTTCTTCCAGGTGCAGCTGCAGCAGATCATGCCCTTCGTCGACATCGTCATCGGGAACGAGTCCGAGGCAGAGGCGTGGGCGCTCGCGACCGGGCACCCGGAGCAGAAGGACCTCGCCGCCGTCGCCGCGTCCATCGCCGCGCTCCCCAAGTCGAACCCCGCCCGCCCGCGCACCGTCATCATCACGCACGGGCCCAAGGCGACCACCGCCGTCTCGGGCGCGGACCCGGCGCACCCGAAGGTGTACAGCGTCCTCCCGCTGAAGGACGAGCAGATCGTCGACACCAACGGCGCGGGCGACGCTTTCGCGGGCGGCTTCCTCGGTGCGTACGTCCTCGGCAAGAGCCAGGACGAGTGCATCGAGGCTGGCCATAAGCTCGGCTCGATGTGCGTCCAGCAGGTCGGCCCGCAGTACCAGTGGCCGAAGGTCAACATCCTCGCCTGAGCGGGACGCCGTTGCCAGCCTTCTCAGATGACATCAAGCTGCTATACATTATCTGGTACGCTCTCAACAGCGATGCTCTGTATCATAGGGTCGCGTGCTTCTGTTAGCATTATTAGCATGTAGAATATCGAGTCAACCATCGTTATATCTGTAGCCGCACGCATATACCATTACCGACTTTTCTTCTGTCACCGCC
The DNA here is from genome assembly GCA_001931775.1 of Fomitopsis pinicola. NCBI lineage: Eukaryota > Fungi > Basidiomycota > Agaricomycetes > Polyporales > Fomitopsidaceae > Fomitopsis > Fomitopsis pinicola. The sequence goes on along the minus strand of MPVS01000127.1, from coordinate 40,017 downwards.
CTCGGTCTGCCTCGCGAGTCCGCATGAAACTTTGAAAGTGCAGAAAGACCAGTTCGTCACTATAGTCTCAACAGGACAACCCAAAATCTGAATAAGAATTAATTGCACAGGCACATGGAGGCATCCACGGAGGTACAATACAAGAACGATATTTACGATCCTGAAAGTTGAATGTCAATGTGTTATATCACCCCTTCGCGCTCATGGCGGCTGCGAGGCCAGCGACTCCTGCGAGGCCGTCGGAAGGCCAACACCGACCAGAACACTACTCCGAACGATGGTCACCGGCCTGCGCCAACAGGCCCGCTGCCGCGCACCGTAGGCAAGTCAGCAACATCCATCATCAGCACCGGCACAACGAGACACACCTGAGTTAACGGCCACGCCACCCTCCGCCACGCGCCGATCCGACGGCGGCGGCGCCGGGGCAGGCGCATCGTCGCCGTCGCTGTCGCCCTTCACTTCCTCTCCGTCGCCGTCGGCTTCACCATCGGCATCAGCATCCATGTCGAGATCAGCAGAGGCGTCCGGCACACTGACAGATGAAGGCGGTTCCTCGCTCGCTTGCTCGGGCATATCAGGCTCCGTCGTGGGTTGCGCGGCGCTTGTGGCGGCAGGGGGCGGCGCCTGCTTCTCAGCGTCGGCGTCAGGCACAGCCGTAGTAGACTCGCCCGTTTTCTGCAGGGCGAGCACGGCCTTGACGGCAGCCGCGGCCTCGGCGTGGGAGATCCCGTCTTCCGCGTCGTCGTCTGTCTCGGTGGACGGCGGCTGCTGGTGAGCCTGCGTCGAGCTCGGGTGGAGGGCCGGCGCGGCCTGCTCGAGCGACGGGTCGATCGCCGGCGAGCCGCGGGAAGAAGATTCGTCTTCCATGTCGGCGTCTTCAGATTCGACGTCATCCTTGTCGCGCTGTGGCGGTGAGGCGCTACCGCTGTGCGGCGGCGGTGCGGGCGGAGGGTAGGGAGCGCCGTACGGAGGGTGGCCCATGTATTCTGGAGGCATGCCCGGATGCATGTGTGGAGGAAGAGGCATCCCAGGAGGAGGACCGTACCGGTAGTGTGGAGGGTAGTATCCAGGTGGGGGAGGGGGCATGTGGTACATTGTATGGCCCCCCTCTGCCCACGGCGGCGGCGGGGCCGACCAGGTAGCCTGATGGAGTCTTGCAGCAGACGTAGGGGGTCCGATGGATTGTGAGTAGTGTGGGTCCATGACCATTCCAGAGTGTGATCGTGGCGGGACATAACCTGCGCACGACGTCATCGGACATAGCACCAATGCCGAGTAAAAGCAAAGCGCACTTTGGTTCATAGTGTGTTGGCGGTAGTAACTGCCAGGGCCTGACGTGCCAGGCTGTGCGACGGCTTGAGGTGGTGAGCCATTTGTGCTGCTTCCTTCGCCCTCTTTCGAAGGCGTGACGCTTCGAGATCTCGAACCAGACGATTCGCCATCGTTGTCCATGACTGGCTTGACCTTCTCTGCCTCGACAGGAGCAATCACGATACCATTATGCCTGTCTAGATGTTAAGAGAGTACATCATGCAGCCATCAAGAACGACATACCGTGACTTCTGGTGTCGACGAAGCGCGTCGGTCTATCCAACGCATTCAGACATTGCACCACTGCGGAAGGTTGTTGACTCACTCTCGTAAATGTTGCATCGCATTGAGGGCATGCACTTTGATTTGCGCGATGAATGAAGTTGTTAAACGCGATACATCGCACAGAACACTCACAAGCCAGGCATCGAATGGGTCTTTGTGGTCCGTTGATGCCGCTTCAGGTCCGCCTCGCGGGCGAATACCTTGTTGCAACCATTCATCCTGCATGGCCATGACCCAGTCTCTATTTTCTTCTTAACGGGAGTCTTCTTCTTATGAGCCTCTTTCTTCTCGTCCGGCTACATATGGGCATGATCAGCCACAGGGCAGTGGCAGAGGTGGCTGAAGAGCAGAACCGTATCCGGCCACCGACCGGTACTCACCGTCTGCTTCATGTGGGCGCGAACCATCTTGCTCGATAACGTGCAGCAAAGATACTACGCGGGGACGTCGAGGAGATAGTTCGAACAGGGAGCGGATGGGAGGGCGGGGGACGGGGGCGTGTGGGTTGCAGACGGCGGTGGCTGGGCGGTGGCGTCGAGTGGGGGCGGCGAAAAGTTGGGTGGCAACTCGCGGTGGCTAAGTACTCGTGACGTGACAGTCATGCCACACTAGTCTTGTCACACATTGATGTCACAGTACGTTCCTGTGCATCGGCGAGTCTATCATCGTTCTGACGGGTTGCTTTCAGCGAGGGGGAAACGCTGATAATCGAAAGACATTTTATGGAGCCACCAACACAGTCACCATACATGCGACGAAAACCAGCTAGCAGTGGTATCACAGACAAGTTCAGGTTGGATGATTATCCATATGCTACAGTAGTAGGAGATGTACTCAACACACAGATGATTGCCAGAATTAGTAAGCTACTTAGGCAGCCGAGCCTCGAAAGCGACAAGCAAAGCAAAGCTCACACGTCCGTTGAGTACTTTGGAACGCTATGACGGTAATTTGCAACCCATTATACGCACTGGACACAGCGTCAGTACTGGGACACCGATTGCAGCGGACACGCATACCTGATCCGTCCCAAAGGCCAACAGCATAGACCATCTCTTTCGGGTGGAATGTCAAACTACTCGAGCGATTGATGAAAGGAAGATGGGGGTCCCTTGGTGGCGGCATGGTCAGGCCCGTGGTGAGCGTAGACAGCGGGCTTGACCGTCCGAATGAATGGACGGCCGTTCGCTGGGTTCTCCAATTGGACGGTACAAGAGACGAGGTCCTAAAGGCAGGATCAGAGACATTCTTTGGGCTGGAGCAGGTTACTCACGCAGCGAACACTTCTGTCTGATCATGGACATCGAATGCGGACAACCCCTGCGGATACATATCCCAGGTTTGCATGGCACTGTCTCCTCCCCTGATATCGTATAATCGGATTTCACCATCCGCGCTGTTGTTCAAGCTAGTGAGCGGCTATGCCCGTTGTATCAACACACATGACTTACGAGCCAGAAATGAATTGGCCATTGTAAGTCGGATGCCACTTCACGTTCTGTGCCCAGGATGTGTGGTCGTCGTACGCGCGCACCACGGCATTATCTTCGTCCATGCGCCGGTCAAACACTTTGACACTCCCGTCACCGAAGCTTGCCAAGAACGTGTTGATAGACCCGTAGTCAGAGACCATGGCCGTTATCGGACTGTCAGAGTTGGTCTCGAGATCCTGGATCACAGTCTGAGCGTTTGTAGTCGGGCGAGGTTCGGACATACTCACCATGACCTGACTCTCCGTGTGGGCGTCCCAAACCCGGACGACGCGCGAGTCTCCGCCAACGAGCAGCGTACCGCCCGTCTGTCTCCAATCCGTGATCACTCCACTCCCGCGCTGCACTTGGAGCACTTCGTTGGTACCGCGGAAAGAGCTAACCATTTGCACGGGACCGTTGCTCAGCGACGGATCATAGTTCCGGTACAAACGGACAACACCATCGGCTAGGTGATTTAGAATGAGCTCAGTGTGAGCAGAGAAAACGTCTCCGTACGCACCTGCCGCGGTCAGGATGATACCTCCAACCTCTTGGTTGATGATGTGTAGAGATGTCACACATGTACCTTTGATATTCCCGTTGAAAAATCGGTTGAGTCGCTTTCTCTGCATCCAATCCCAAACACTACGGAAAGCTCAGCTAGGGCTCTTCTGACGAAGCGTAGGCGCCTACGTGATGACGTCGGACTCATTGGCGATCACTAGATGCGGATCAAAGGAATGGAAAGACAGCTGCTGTGGGAGGCCCGCGACTTGGATGGTCGAGATGGGCCTATCCCATTTGCAGGATGCTGCAGGCGTGTTAGTATGCGATACGAACGACAGAGAACTGGCAGCTACACGTACATGCTATCTCCGCCTGCGCTCGGGTTGTACCGAGCACCTGTTCGTTGCGCTGCTGCCGCCAGAGCTGGTAGTTGTACTGCACACTTCCAGGTTCGTCGGCTTCCGGTTGCTAAGCCGAACATGAGGACGCGACAAAGCGAATAGTCAACGCACGAACGTACCCTCATCTGTGGCTCCTTGAAGTACTCGCAACACCAGTCATAGAAGCGGCTCTTCAGCGGGAGCACATCCCGTATGCCGACACCCGTACCGAGGCCCAGGATAACGCTCGAGTCCATGGAGAACGTGCTCCCAGCCGGGCTACCCATGCCTCCTAGTGGGTGAGAGTGATGGTGGCGTTGATGCGTCCCGACCCTCCGTCGTGCCCGGAGCCGCTCCATGTCCTCCTCTATGAGCGCTTCCATGACGTCCCACGGGCTAAACTCATTGGGGGGCGTTGACGACTCTTGGACAGACCTGGGGGACGGGTTCGGGGACGGCCTGTGCGAAGACGAAGCATGCGGCGGAGTGGAAGGTCGGGAGTACGGGGAGGTGTACTGCGCGTAGTTGAGATTTGGTGAAGGCGGGCGTGACGCACCGTCCGGCGCATCAGACCGAGGGGTGGAGGCCGATGTCGGGCGCGGCGATGAGCGGCCATCGTCCATGGTGGGGAACGCGATGTTCCCCGCAAGGCTCCGGAGCGCATTAGCGAACGACGACGTACGTCGCAGCGTGCTGGTGACACCATTCGAGATCGTCCCGCCCATAGTGTCGCTTCGTGTGACGCTTGGCCGGCTAAGAATAGGCGAAGGGGGCTGTTGGCCCTTTTCCGAGTGTACCGAGGGCGCCCGCGTCCGTGTTCCTCCCTTGACGTCTGAGGTAGACGGCGGTTCATTGAGTGTGTTGCTCTCCGTCTTGTTGAAGGGCGACTGTAGTAGTAGTGCGATGATATAATCCACCGTTGTCTGCGCGTTGATGGCGACTTCCTCGTAGGGGTCGACCGACAGCTCGAGCAATACACTATAGATAGTGAAGAACGACGAAAGCAGCACACGGTTCTCGTCGCGGGCTTCATCGTCTCCAAACCCGTCCAACCATTCAGCGACGGCCTGGGGCGACAAATCATCTTCCAGCGGGACGCCCTGTTTCCAGCGGCGCTCTTCCTCCCAGTAGATCCACGCGCAGACGATGAAGTACCCTCGCCACTCTTTTACCAAACAGCTGATGAGCACCAGGAGTTCCTTCCTGACCATCGGGCTGGCGTCCTCTTTGATAGCCAGCGTGGCGCCCGTGACCACCGCTACCTCCATCCGGAAATGAATACGCTCCGGAAGCTGGTGTTGCGTACCACTCCCACCACCACCAAGCTTGTTGAGGTCTGGCGATCCTGATGCGCCCAAGAACGTCCCGAGCGCATATAGCGCCGCGCTCCGCACTTCGGGTGAGTCGTCCGTGAGCAGCGCGATCAACTTGTCCTGAGTGCCCCTATCGACGCCGTATGTTTTCACCTCGTCATTCGCGTCCCATATCTGCGCAATGCACAGCGCGGACCATTGCCTAAGCAGAAAGTCGTCGTCGTTCAGGCGGTCAAAACACGCGTCGAAGACGTGCGCACGCCAGCACGCGTTCTGGCCATGTGGGTAGTCGCGCGCGATCGCGGAGAGGATGAACGCGCACATGGCTTTGTGCTCCGAGCTGTTCGGGATCGCTGGGTGCGGCTGCTCGTCCGTAACCGCGAGGATCTGCGCGAAGTACTTGTACCCCTGGTTGGTATATAACTCGACCTGACACGACGGGTCGACGGCGATGATGCGCGCCCAAATGAAAATCAGCACCGGTCGCAAGTCCGCCGAGGCGGCTTGGAGGAGCCGGGAGATGTAGGGGAAAATGCCGATGGTGAGGACGAGGTGCACGGCCCATGGCCCGAGGTCGACGAATTGGGACAGGAGGATAAGTGCGCGGAGGCGGTGGGGTTGGGAGAGCAGGACCTGGAGGACGATGGGAAGCTGGTCTGGCGGCTTGCGAGGGACGAGGTGGTGGTCGTTCTCGAGAGTGTCCGGTGGGTGGGCCGCATCGCCATTCGGGGCATCCGGCACCCCCGTTTGCTCTGCGCTACTGTCGGGGAGCGAGAGAGGCCCGCGTTTGGTCAGTGCAGAACCTCCCCGAGAGATCCACACCTCGAACGCTGTAAGCTGGTCGCTGAAGAACTTGCTGTGTATATAGGAATATGGCTGCTCGACGGGGGCAGGTGGAGGAGCTCCAGGTTGCGAACGAGCCGCTGCAGACTTACGCGTTGTCAGGGACGCTTCGGTCGTCGTACCTGGTTGTACGTGCTTCAGTAGCTCAGGCAATTGTCGCAAGCACGAGTCCACCGCCAAGTCCCATGATGCCCACAGGGGGTGCGTGTTCGTCGCAGGCAAGGGCGGATACGTATGCGGCGTGCAATGATAATTCTTCATAATCCGCTCTGCAAGCAGGAAATTCCGGAAAAGAGAGGCGATGAGCAGATCCGATCGGTATAAGCGCGTGAAGACGTCCCTGGGGAAGGTAGTCCAAGCAATCGTGTCGGTAATCGCTGTGAATATCCAGTTCAGCTCCCCTAGCGGCGTTCGACGGTCCTTCAAGTCGCCAGGGAGCTGCATCACCATGTCGCCCGTTATGTTGCCGGGGAGTTGGTTGCACATGATGAACCACCGTAGCGCGATGTCGATGGGTGAGGTCAAACAGGAGGTGAACAGGTCGGCAGGGAGCTCCGGACACGATGGAAGCTGTTCGTCGGCGGCGCATGCAGCAAGCTGAATGCAATCAGCGAATGGAGGCATACCCTCGGGATACATCCCCGGATTCATCGCTGCGTCGTTGTCGCGTGCTCGTGCAAACTTGACGAAGCTCTGCAACAAGCGACCTGCCGCGGAGCAGTCCCAAATGTAGACGCAGGGAGAGAGAAGCCATGTCTGCACTTCTTGGAGGGATACAGGGATGTACTGCGTGTACTCCTTGTTGAAGCACCACATCTCGCCGCTGGGCGTAGGTTTTGGCACGCCGTGGCCATTATAGTAGAAGAGGATCGCGTCCTCTTTTGCCGACTTGCGCAATGAGTGGCAGTACTTGCGTAGGTCGTCATACGCTGGATCAAGAAGAGGCTTGAAGGTGATCTTCGCACTCAGCCCCTCAAACTGGTGTGCGAGGTTCAGGCCGATGACATCAAGAGCTTTGGAGGCGGGTAGCGTATGAGGATCAACCCAACACTCGAGAACAGCGCATGGACTCGTCTTGACAATGTCTGGTGGATCGACGTCGATATTGAGACAGAGAACGAGAGCAGCGTTCGCAGTCTTGAGCTTAGAGGGTGTGGTACGCCATTGCGTGATCCGTGGTGCCCATGGGGGTGGAGGAGTAGGGTTTCCACACGTCAGGTGTCGTTTGTGAGACCAGTAAGGGAGGGAAGTGAGTGGGTCAGGGAGGTCGGCCACAGACCCTGCTTGTCGAATGTCCTGTTCAGTCGGATGGCGTATTGGTCCGGTGCGGGAGGATGAAGGGTCAGAGCGGGGATAGTCGCGCTCCGTGGATGAGTCAAAATCGGAGCCGTAGCGTCGAGGTTGGCCAGCATAGCCGTTGCTCCCTGAAGCTAGAAGCAACCGTTGCAGGTGATATAGGATTGCTACAGAGGGGAAGACGCACCCTCAGGATAGTACGGTTGCCCGTAGACCGATTGGCCGCGAGACGAAGGCCCAGCAAACATGGCTCGTCAGCCTCTCCCCTTCAGACTATTCCGCAGGCTCTCCGTGGTGGGTGAAAGGAGAAGGCGTTTTGTGAGTCTTTACCGCCGTGCCATGGTTGAGGCAGATCCGTTCGCAAGTGCGTAATAAGAAATGCTTTGACCAGTATTCCTCCCTTTTGGAACCTTACTGCTACATTACAGTCTACACTAAGTGTGGGATCACATCGCGCCTCGTGGCTAGCCAAAATTGGCCGGCCGAAATGCATGGTCCCCCGAGATCCTGATCTTACACTCCTCCTCCTTGGCCACGCCACGCCACCCTCCTCCCTCTTCCGGATTCACATAACCAGTGACAAAGCAGCACAAACCACTTAAGGTTCCGAGCTTGTCTCAGCCCACTGTTTACTACGGAAACTCGCCAAATCTCCGCCTTGCGTCGCAATGCCTGATGTAGCAGCAGCCGATCGCAAGAAGCTGGGATGTTATGACTTCTATCGCGATGTTCTGGGCAGTCCAAAGTTTGTGGTTGCACCAATGGTAGATCAGAGCGAACTGGTATGCTCCCCAGATGCTGCTCAGGCGGGACGATCGTAAATGACAAGCTAACGCCATCAGGCCTGGAGACGGTTGTCTCGAAGATATGGTGCCCAAGTACGTGAGTGCACTAGAAAAAGTCCTGTTTCACTCAACTCGCAACTACAACTAGCTCGTATACACACCTATGATCAATGCTAAGGTGTGTGTCCTGTCCCTTGCCTCGAGAGCGCATATCATTGACGGTTAGTCCAGATGTTCTCGGATCCGAGGCATAAGTATCGGGAAGAGGTCTTCAACACAATAACCGGCGAAGAAGGTGGACCAGAAGACAGGCCGCTCATAATCCAGTTCTGCGCCAATGATCCGGAGCAACTGCTTGCATCCGCGAAAGCTCTTGAACCCTACTGCGACGCTGTCGATATCAACCTTGGGTGCCCTCAAGATATCGCACGCAGAGGTCACTACGGGTCATACCTGCAGGACGAGTGGGACGTGATCTACAAACTCAGTGAGTCTTCCTACCGTCCTATCACATCATGGTCTCTCATCTGCGTAGTCAATACCCTTCATCGCAACTTGTCCGTCCCTGTGACGGCGAAGTTCAGGGTCTTCTCCACCGTCGAGAAAACTGTAGAGTATGCCCAGATGCTTGAGCGCGCCGGCGCACAAATGCTCACATGTCATGGTCGCACCCGCGACCAACGAGGGCACAATACAGTACGCACATGGTAGCATATACCTACGTATTTCAAGGCTGACTGTCGCCCAGGGACTAGCAGACTGGGAGAAAATACGTGCCGTAAAAGAGGCCGTCTCCGTGCCCGTGATCGCCAATGGCAATGTTCTGTTCCATGGTGACGTTGAACGGCTGCTCGCTGCCACGGGCGCTGACGCCGTCATGTCCGCGGAGGGCAATCTCTACAACCCTGCCCTTTTCTCTCCCGCCACCACCCCGCCTCTGAGTGCAGCGTCCTCCACGTCCTCCGCGCCTTCCTTCCCAACGGCATCGTCTTCTTCATCCTCTACGTTGCCCTTATCCGCGTATCTCACCGGCGCGCACCCCCGGCACACGACTCTCGCGCTTGAGTATCTCGAGATAGTCAAGACGCAGCAAACACACACACCATTGCGATGCGTGAAGGGACATCTCTTCAAGCTGCTCAAGCCCGCGCTATCCCGGGAGACCGATCTTCGGGACAGGCTAGGACGCGTACGGTATGAGAAGCCCGAGACAGCGATGTGGGAGAAGTACGAAGAGATTGTAAAGGAGCTGGACGAGAGAATGCAGGTTCGTGTTTCGTTGATGGATCCCCTGTGGGTTTTCCATGCTAAGGACGCGTGTAGCGAGACACAAAAGCCGTAGAAGGACAACCACTAGAAGCGCTTGTGACACTTGATACTCATACAGGCCTACCCATCCTACCGCATTGGCTTGCGCAACCTTACTTCCGGCCTCCTCCTCCAACGAAAGCAAAGGGACAGCAGGAACAGCACAAGGAGACTACAGCCGCCAAGCGTGCTCAGCCGGAGTCTGATGACCCACACGAAACTGAGTCGAGCAAACGAGTCAAGTGGGGAAGCGAGATCCCTCAGGTCGTAGAGGAGGTAGCCGCTGCTGCGGGGTAGAACGTGTCGGTACGCGGTTCAGACTTGGCTGTACATATTTGTCTTAGTCTGAATGTTTCATACTGTGTTCACTATCCACTGTCAGGCACGTCAGGCATGTGCGTAGCTCGAGCCTCGCTGCCCTGCCCGCTGCTCGGGTGGCAGAATGTACGCGAGCACGCTCACGTGCTACTCATGTTCGCCTACACAAAGGGTCCTCTCCTTGTCTTGACATCTGTCTCTCAATGTTGTCATTTCATTCACAGTGTGCTTCAACGCACTCTAGGACCATGCGATGCGTATGTTATTCAGATTATCCCCCTCAGTGTAGTGGAGAGCCACTGAAGGTTGTTCGTACTCAATATTTATGCCGCGGTAGGCTGTTCCATGCTCTGCCGTGGCCTGCGCTGAGCGGCAGCCCTCCGCCGAATGGATACAAAAGCGTCCATGACCGCTGTCTGTTACATATGTATAATATACTGAAGAATCTAGGCAGGTTTGACATTGATACAGGAAGACGTGCTATCGATACAGCGGATTCATGTAGCCACAACCTTGTGTAGTCTTACGTGTCCGGGTCTTCATGCACCTCCTCGGGGTCGACACCAACGGTCTTGCGTACTTGTCGATGTTCTCCTCTGCAGATCCTTCCCAGCTTGTTCCTTCAATCACGCACGCTTTCCACGACGGCGACGCGCGCGATGCAGCGAGGATCTCCATGATGACATCTTGGTTGAGCGCCATAGATATACCGGTTCCCGCACTCGTCTCCATCGTTGTCGGTGGAAGAGCATTGATAACAGGGGAAACCCTTGGACCATCACGACGGAACAGTCCTGGTCCGCCGTCCTCCCGCAACACACCGCCAGTGGTGATCCAGTCTTGCCAGGTGATATCATCCGGCGTATCGGGACTGACAGGTTGGAAGGGGTTATGGCCGCGGACACGCATCTCGTGGATGATGAACAAGCCGGGGAAGGGTGCATGTTTGTCATTGATGTCGAGCGCAATGGCTTTGCCGTCAAATGCCTGCATAGATGGATTGCCTGAGTAGTTGACGAAGACAAACCGCTGTATCTGCGACAGACGAACTAGGATCAATTATATCTCCTCATTGGCATCAACAAGAAATCTACTTGAGGCACAAAGCGGATGAAGAACGTGTAGTTGTCAAATCATATGTGGTGATTGGCACACATGAGCAAGCCGTTACGGGGTTCGTGCTCTTCCCCCTTGGCTTGTGGTGGTATCCATGCACGCTCTTTGAGCTCGTTGCACTGTCCTTGAGCCATCAGTGTAAGCGAAAATATAAGTTTTTATCGTACTGACCTCGCCTGGATCCGATTTTGGTATGATGCGGCAATGTTTTGTTACACCTGATACTCCGCATACGACGCAGGACATACCAATGAAGACATCGCGGTTGTCGGTCCTAGTGTTGAGGGCCGTGGTTGTCGACGGCGCGGAGATGGAGCGGTCGTCCCAGTGGAAACCGTCGGGCAGGGCAGCAAGGGGAAGCTGGAATGTCTGGAGAGGCGGCATGATGGTGGTCGACCACCTCGGAGGAGTCTAGCAGTCGCGGCGACTCCGAGGAGCATTTACGGACGGACGGGCCGCTGTGCCGCGCCTGAGTCGACGTTCGGGACTGACAGGTTGGAAGGGGTTATGGCCGCGGACACGCATCTCGTGGATGATGAACAAGCCGGGGAAGGGTGCATGTTTGTCATTGATGTCGAGCGCAATGGCTTTGCCGTCAAATGCCTGCATAGATGGATTGCCTGAGTAGTTGACGAAGACAAACCGCTGTATCTGCGACAGACGAACTAGGATCAATTATATCTCCTCATTGGCATCAACAAGAAATCTACTTGAGGCACAAAGCGGATGAAGAACGTGTAGTTGTCAAATCATATGTGGTGATTGGCACACATGAGCAAGCCGTTACGGGGTTCGTGCTCTTCCCCCTTGGCTTGTGGTGGTATCCATGCACGCTCTTTGAGCTCGTTGCACTGTCCTTGAGCCATCAGTGTAAGCGAAAATATAAGTTTTTATCGTACTGACCTCGCCTGGATCCGATTTTGGTATGATGCGGCAATGTTTTGTTACACCTGATACTCCGCATACGACGCAGGACATACCAATGAAGACATCGCGGTTGTCGGTCCTAGTGTTGAGGGCCGTGGTTGTCGACGGCGCGGAGATGGAGCGGTCGTCCCAGTGGAAACCGTCGGGCAGGGCAGCAAGGGGAAGCTGGAATGTCTGGAGAGGCGGCATGATGGTGGTCGACCACCTCGGAGGAGTCTAGCAGTCGCGGCGACTCCGAGGAGCATTTACGGACGGACGGGCCGCTGTGCCGCGCCTGAGTCGACGACAGACTTCGACAGCGGTGCGTTGAGATCCGCAGCATGGGACCGCGCCTCTACCGCGTGCGCACAGTGCGCCTGCCTATGTAGCGTATTCCACATACCGCCCTTGAAGTGACCGAGATCCTGGAGCCGCTTGACGATCTCGTACTTGTGCTCGGGGAAGGTGCCGTGGATCCGAGTCACTTCGTGGGGCGACGCATCATGGCCACCGGCCTCCTTGAGCACCTAATTGTATCTTGTCGGAGTGAGGCCGTCTTTTTTGCACTGTTCGGAACGACTTGGACATACCGGCTACGAAGGCAAAGCTTCGCCCTCGGTTTTCATGAGACACTGCGCAGGCATAATATTGTTCTCGAGTGCCATCGACGAGGTCGTTAAAGTCTGCCTAGGGGAGACTCAGCGTGGTGCAGAACAAGAGCCTCAGCCTGTTCGGTGAAGATGCTGGATTGTCACTACTCTACTATAATGCATCTCGCTTCATCCATGTCACTGCCAGTGCACTCGCGAGACGACTAGTGCAATGTCCGAAGGACCGGCATCCACTTACCGTCCTACGCACGTCCAGCCTACCACTACAAGCATGAAGAGGTACATGTCGGCGGAGAGCACTAATAGAGACGAAAGCGGTAACGTCCACGGTGAAGACAGGTCTTTGAAACATTGTAGACTGAGAATACATGACGCTCACTCACATCAGTGGTCAATGATCGGCGAATGAGTTGGCTGCGTAAAGTCCACCCGAAGTCCAAGCCTTTCAACTCTCGCCCCCTACGCACTCCTCCACGGTTTACTGCCAAGTAGACCATCAACCTTCCAGGGCTTCACACGGGAGGGACAAGGTTGCCTATACGCCATAGTGCCGCATCCAGAACTTGCGCTGATGAGCCATCGTTCGCAAGGACCTCGAGCGAGCCCACATCTCGATACACTTCTTCGAGGTACTCTGCAGCACCGGATAGATGAGCAACCTTGCAACAAGCTGCATGGATCCGGAGATATTTGGGGTTGGGAAGCGCTAGGTGTCGGGGTTGCATCTGTGAAGTGCTAGATCCTCGGGCGCCGCTGCTAGCCAGATCATCGACATCGTGGACGATAAACTGGACTGTGGGAGGAAGGTGGAGCGATTCTCGCGCCTGCGCGTCATCAAAGTTGCTGGATAGGCATGTGCGATACGTGTTCTCCTAAGACCCAGTTCATGTATGTTACAAGTGGTTCCGAGCAATCTCAACTCACCTGATCGTCTACTTCTTCTAGCCAAAAATCCAGATTGTCGAACAAGCCGTGCAGTGCGTGTGTAAGTGTCATGACGTTCTCTGGTCGATTGATATTGTTGCCGTTGAGTTCGGGCTGAAGATGGTAGCCAAATGACTGCAGAATACCCCAGAAAATGGATGTCCCCTCAAACTGCGGGTGGCCGGATGTCTGCTCGGATTTGGTCGAGCTTTCTGTCGAAAGAGTTCGGCGAATGTTGACTACTCGGGGTACGGGTACCGTGTTTGTGTCTTTTCACTGCGGCAATGTCCCTCTCTAGATAAGGGGGACGAGGAGAAAAATGAGGAGCTCACATGGTCGTATGAGGTGAACGAGATAGAACTCGCCAAGTTCGTATAAGGTGACGCGATCCGCGACGTCGTTGAGTGTTCTACTGCAGCTCGCAATCGCGTTTGTCATAGCACCTCGAGCCTCCGAAGAAAAGAGACCATGGTGAATCAGAAGATAACCGACGAGCCGTACGGCGATGATATTCTTCTCAAGCTGTGTGTGATCGGCCTTTGGGTGTGAGGCATCGAGGATCTTGACAGCCTCCTCCTCTGCGGGGAGGATTAGAGTATCGAAGAGGCTCTTGACGACTTGCTCTCCCGGCACGGAGAAGACCCTTTCCGGTGCGTGGAAGTGGCTGACGTCCTTGAGAAGACATGAATGTAGTATACTGTAATGTTGACTCGGAAGCAGTGTGTCAGTAGAGGATAGGCGGGCCGGACGGGCCGCTATGAAGAAAGTTCCAGGCGCTCGCCGACTGCGTCGACGACAATCAGACTTCTGCGCCCATCTCTCCCTCAGAAAGGCTGTGTACAACTACGGGGGACTACGTTGCTGCTCCACTGGGGCTTCAAGTCCAGGGTACGAGTAGTCTGCTTTTCTTGTGCGTCTGAAAAACTCACTATTGGCCTATTCAGACTCTTGTATGCATTCTGACACCGCATCACCCGTGGCCTCCGACACAGGATCACTGCAGAATTCATCTTTCTGTAGGATCACACCCGAGTTGCTGAAACAGGATGTCTTCCTCAACAGAAAAGGCTTCATATGCCTTGAACACGAGGCGTCCGGCATGGTACATGCATGCACAAATCACACCTGTCATCCATACTGCTCGAATATGGCGTGCGGCTGCTCTCGGATGCCCTTTGCTCTGGAGCCGCCTCACACTCACGCCGCATCCGCAGCGGATGGCCGAATACCTCAGGCGGTCTGGCACCGCCCCACTTCTGGTTGTATGCCGCATTGTATTTACCTTATACGACCAGCGAATGCAGTCACTCGCGATGGTACTCGGGCAGTTGTCCCGCATCCAAACTCTCCATCTGTTTCAAACAGGCCCATATACTCAGGCTCCGCCGATCTCTAATCTGCTGTCTTGCAGTGCACCGCTATTGCGCACGCTGTCCCTCTACGTCCCACTGCTGGGCGAGCACGAATACGGGCCTGAGGGCTCCCGCGCCGTATATCTCCCGGCTCTACTTCACCCTGATCCAACCCCACGTCTCGAGACTCTCGGGCCACTACGGCATCCAGGTTCCAGCTCCGCGGAGCATGCGCCAGCACTCTGAGACGTCTTGATGTCAACACGGTATACACAGGTAACACTCCGCACTGGCCTGACACAACAATCCTCCAGGAAGTCCTGAGCGCGGTGCCGTTCCTCGAGACCCTCTCGTTCGGGCGACAATGTGCGTGGCCTATCTTCCGACAGCACCCAACTATGAAGCTTGCGAGTCTCTTATGTCTTCACACTTTGGCTCTCCAGATGCCGAAAGACGAGACCTGCATGGTACTCGAGCATCCCGATCTGCCCGCACTGTGCTGCCTCGAACTGTCAACAAGACTATCCCCGTCAGATACCCCCGTGTTGGTCTCCGCACTACAGAGCAAGCTTGATGTGTTAGCAGCCATGCACGAACTCGACATCAAATCCTTCCCTTCCGACGCACGCGGCGTTTCATGCGATTTGTACATCAGCGCTGAGGTTGTCAATCCGACCATTTCACGGCCAGCCCCCATACATGCAGACTTCTGGTCCGATCGTCCAAAGCATGTTGCTGGAGGACGTTCGCTCGCTCGAAGTCGAGGCATACGAGATTCCTCGATCTTATTGGGACTCGATGTTCCGCCAAATGCCCAATATCACCCAGCTCTGCTTCTCCGGGCTGTTCCCACTGGTGCGCCTCCCTGATGTGCTGCACGCCAGGCCGCTACTGTCTGTCGCAGGATACGAACCGGAGCTTGGGGCCGGGAGACAGCAGCTGCTCTGCGTACCGAACCTTAGCACCCTGCGCCTGCACCAATATGTCTTAATAAGACCACCGACTCATCATACGGCAGGACGGCCGGGTCCCTGCATAGAGCGCTTTTGCGCGAGCCTCAGAGCACGAGGCGAAGCGGACGGTGTGCCTCTGGAAGAGCTAGTCCTTGGCCGCTGCTACAATGTGAACGAGGCGACGACGTTCGCTTTACATAGTTCTCTTGATGGAACTGGCTGTCGTTTTCGAATTCGGAACGACATTGCACAGTCAAGTCGTACTGACGAACAGCTAGCAAATATTGACGCCGTTGAGCTTATGAGCTCGTACGGAGTATAAACGCGTCGAAACCTTCCCCTTGCATAGGAGGCAGCCCACTCGAACGTACCCTTTAGACACGAATCCCATCCCTCGAAGAATCTCTGGTCAACGGCCTCAAAACTGCGTACAACCAATTCTGTGATTATGTTGTCCGCACTTTATTCAAAGGACAGTGTAAAGTATGACGATCCGCAGATGCCGGAAGTCCAAAGACAGGGAACAGAGCTCATCATACAGGTCATGACGTGTTAACAAGGGCCAGAATGCAAAAAAGAAAGTGTAGTCCAATGTCGTAATAAGTGACGAACCGCAGTAACTAAAGGAGTCTCCGAGTGTCAGCGTGTAGAATAGTCCTAACCCTGTAGATCGAACGACTGTAACTGTCGCACACGTCTCACCGTTCAGTAGCCGTACCCAGGCTGCGGCGGCGCCGCTCCCGGAGGCAAGGTGGACGAGCGCGAGTACCTGTTCTGTGGCGGTGCTTGCGAGGTCGGACGCCGACCCTGTTGTCTTGATACTCTCCGCACACCGCCGCTACCGGGTACAGGGACAGGGCCATTATCAGCCAGGCTAAATCCACGCCCTGCTCGTGTCTGTGCTGGCGCAGGCGAGGATGGCTGCTTCGGCGGGGGAAGGGGAGCCGAAGGATCGAACTCGCCCGGGCTGTAAGCCTGAGCTGGCTCGTCAATATAGCCTCCACCCATACCATGGTTGCTATATGGGTTAAAGGTCTCGCCCGAGTACTGAGAGGCTGCGGGGGCTTGCCGGAGGGTGCCACCACTCGCACCGGCTGTGCGCACCAAGCGCTCATGGAACGCGCCTGCTTGCTGCACGGGGTGTTGCGATGTCGGAGATTGCATCAGGGGTTGTTGTTGTACGTAGGTAGCCTGGGGAGAGAAATCGGGTTGCGAAGGGGAATCGTAGTCGTCCTGGTAGTCATTGTTGGGTGATGGGGTGGACACCAACTTGTGTGATGACCCAATATCCGACGTGTTCTCGTCGGTGCTCGAACGCGACATGTTGGTAGACACGGATGGAGTGGTAGTGGGCAGTGGATGTTGTCGATTGTTGACGGCGAGGGGGGCGGGTAACATGAGCAGCTGATTGCTGTCCTTCCGAGGTCGGGAACCCGATGATTCGTACGTCTCCGAATCGTATTGTCCGTACTGAGGTTCGGCGATTGACGACATGGACGGGCGCCGGCTATCGCCCCTGCAGAAGAGTGTGAATCAGAATAGAACGTAGTAGGTTTTGTAGACAACGCTCACCTCTTCGGCGAATACGACCGATAGTCAAACACTGTTGAGTCTCTCGACTGACTACCACTCTTCCATCGCCTCTCGCGCTCGAACTCAGCCCACCGCTTCATGACAATATGCGACGAGTCGAACTCGCCGTCCTTGTCGCCGTGATTGCCCGTATCCTTGGCACCGGCAATCTGCCTTGTCTGACCCCACGAGAAGTCGTCAAAATGCCAGAACGAGTACGCCGGAAGGACACCGTTCCAAATCGGCAAGGAGAGGAGGTAGACAACCATCCAACCCACATAAGCCAATTTGAACGACGTGATGACGATCAGAACACCGGGGAGACCGAGGATGATGGCGAGAAGCACCAGAGGGATCGTGGTGCTCGACTGGTGCGGAATGATCGTGTCGATGATAACGTAGAGTGTGAATGAGATGGCGGCAGGGAGAACCAAAGTGCCGACGAGTTCCATGCCGACGACAAATTGCATAGAGAAGCAGAACGTGCCGCACATGTCCCGCACAAGGACCAGTTCTGCGAGATTGTGCACGGTCGAGTTGATCCAACGACGTCGCTGCGACAGTAGTACACTGAACGTATCCGGGACGATCGTCTTGCATACCGCCGAGGCGCAGAAGATGTTCTTCCGCTTCGGGAACGTCTTCAGCAGCAGAGTAGTCAAGTATCGATCCTCTCCGAGCAGGAGGAGGTTCTTCTTGTGCAAAGTGTCCACGATGTTCTCCGAGTAGTGCTCCACGATGTCAGGATTCGCCAGAATGGGGACCCAGTAGCCGGAGTCGCCCTTCGGCGCCTTGATGCGGTACATACTGAAGCAGCCTGGCAAACAGGTAACACTGCCGAAGGTGGACTCGAATGCTTTCGTCATATGATGCGAGATGTAGTACTCGAAGACTGGACGGCGATAAGTGACTGCAAGCTATCAGCGAGACGATACTCACCTTGGATCATCGTGACCCAGCTATCGGTCTTGTTCGCGATCTTGGTCTCGCCGCAGATACCCATGACCTCGTAATCCTGGACCATACAAGCGACCAACCGACTCAGAGAATCGGGGAAGACCTTCGTATCCGCATCGACGCAGAGCACCACTTCATACCGGTCCGGACTGACGCCGGTGCAACGCCAGATCGAGTTGAAGAACTCGTACTCGAACGTTGTCATGCGCTCGTCGAACATGACCTTCTGCAGGAACGCCATGAGCACGATCTGCGAATCGCGCTTGCCACGGTTGCCCGGCTTCGCGTCGGTCGCCTCGAGCGGGTTGCCGACCTTCGCAACCAGTATCATCGGCACACGCTGCTGCTTGCTCCGCTCCACCGTCGCATTGTCGTAGTCGTAGAACCCTGCATAGACTTTCGCCATGTTGTGTCGCTTGTGTCCATCTGCGATCGCGACGTAGGAGTGCGCCTCGACGTCCTCCGGGGCGATGACGAACTCCTTCATCATCGAAAGGCAGATCTCCGGCGTCGTCAGCGAGTTACCGGCACCCTTGACCATACCATCGGCAATGACGAGAATGAACTTGTGACTGTTCGGGTAATCCGTCGTCGCAAGAGAGTCTAGTGTCGTCCTGAGACCTTCCGTCGACTCCGAATAGGCTGTCACCAGGCAGATGGTGTGCGCGAGAGGGAAGTTGAATGGCTCGTAGTCTGGGGGCGGCTGGGGGACTACGTTATGCAGCGGGAATGGGCATGGGTTATCGGGGAACAGCGCACGAGTGCCTTCCGTGACGAGCGACACCGAGCTTCTGGAATGTGGGTATCCTGGCGTGTCTGGCGGAGCCAACTTACTCAAGCTCCTACCGCCGTAGACGCTCATGGTAGCGCCGGACTTCTTGTACGGCACGGGCTCTAAGATACCGTACGCAGCCGAAGTACGGCTCCCGAGGACACCAGGCTTCACGGAAGTCTCCGCAGGTGTGAAGCGCGATGTGCTGGGCAGGAACGTGCGCCTCTTCGCGCCCTTCGCGACGCCGTTCTTGTGCACGTTCGGGCGGTACTCCGCTGGGGCAGGCTTGTAGATGTCGTTCGTCCAGTTCTCGATCTCGAGCATGCGCTGCCGACGCTGCTTGTACGTCTCGTTGTTGTAGTTGCCGACTTTGGAGGAGATGAACCAGAAGAAGAATATGGCGACGGCGAAGCGGATGCCCACGGCACCGATGATGAACACCAGCGAGACGTAGAGCACAATCTCGGATGCGACACAGCCGATCGTGTTTGTGTCGATGAAGCCAACAAGGATGATATCTTCCAAGCAGTCTGCGAGCCCCCTCTGGTTTGTACGCATAAAGTACATCGACAAGTCGTTGCCGTTGTACGTGCCGTCGCCCTTCTTGAAATCGTCGAAAACGGATGGGTAGTTGACTTCAGACGAATCAAGCCACTGGAGTAAATCGAAATCGAGAACGGCGCTGACGACTTCGATAAGCCATGATTAGCGAGTAGAATATGGATGGACGTACGATTCGTAGACGACGAGGTTCCGTGAGCCGTCTTTGACCTGGTCCCACGTGAAATATACCTGACCCAGCGGCTTCATACTCGCAAGCTCATTCCGCGCTGTCGATGACGTATGACATGTCGTGTCCGAGTCGTAGTTCGAGGTGTTGACAGGAAGGCTCTTGCTCTGGCCGTAGACATTGCATGGGAAGTACCACTGCGGGTCACTGGTGCTGCCGTTGATCTTCGAGGTGCTCGCCTTCGTGATGTAGTTCGAACAGCGCCCACCCACGTTCTGGAATAAGAACGAAATATCGGCCCCAGCGGCGTTCCAGCCTCCGACATACAACGGGTTCGATGAGCCGTTGAAGTTCCCAACCTTGGGGTGCTTGAAGTTGGAGAAGTCGTAGTCGTACCCATGGATGATCACCGACGCGTTCTCGACTTGACCGGATTGATACCGATTGGGCGGCGTGCCGCAGACAGTCTTCGTAAACCCGAACGTGATGAAGCCTACAACGGCCATCAAGGCTAGAATGATTCCCAAGAGACCCATCTTTTCCCGCCATGCCCGAATTTGCTCCGGAGTACGAATGCCTGCATGTCTTGTGAGCAGACTTCGTGATATGAGAGATGATGCGTACCGAATAATCGTAGTAGTGGTGGCGGG
This sequence comes from Fomitopsis pinicola, assembly GCA_001931775.1. NCBI lineage: Eukaryota > Fungi > Basidiomycota > Agaricomycetes > Polyporales > Fomitopsidaceae > Fomitopsis > Fomitopsis pinicola. The sequence goes on along the minus strand of MPVS01000127.1, from coordinate 19,653 downwards.
ACCAAGCAAGTTAGAGTAAAGCAGTACATGAACCATGGGCCTTTGGGGCCTGGGCCCAGTCGATCCGTGCAGCTCCTCTTGGGGGTCCCATCTGTCGCAACAGGCGCTTTCTTGCGACGGAGGGTCTGACCCCGCTTGAACAAGGCCAGACCTGACTCGTGAACGTCCTCCTCCCGCGCAAGAAGTGATTTACCCCGCCGCAATTGGTCTCTCTGCGGGATGTTGCCCGTGGCTGATGCGGAGGCACCGAGCAAGAAGCGCCACAGTCAACAGCGGTCCGAGAAAGACGTAGAATGGTAGCGTCGGTTTGCGAGCGCCAGAGCCAGAATACCGAAGAGAGTAAGATCAGCGTCAATCGCCATGCATTTCAAGGGCGGGTCCAAGGCGGTCGCGACAAAGGCAGCATTCGGGTAGTGGGCGCGCGGAGCGAAGAGTAAGTGTCGATGAGAGCACCGGAAATGATGAGAAAGGTAAAAGGTTAAACAGGTGGGCAGTACGCACTAGACGGAATAGCGTTTCCCCCTCCTTCGTGCTCCATCTGTTGCGCATGGTTTCTGTAATGCCATAGGCGGTGCCCGGGCTCGATCTTCTCCCTGTCCGGGCGCACCAAGCTCTTCTTCCGCCCCACCCCGCTCGCGCCCCCGCCGCCCTCCGCGAACGCCGCGTCGCCAGGCGACTCGGGCACCTGCAGCTGGTGGTTATTGTATGCGTTGTATGTGCGGGCACGACTCTGGTCGATCGGGTCGTGGCGGTCGCCGGTCTCCTTGCCCTGGAAGGACACATTTGTGTAAGAGTCGATGGTGGGCATCGGCGGCGGGCGGTTGCCGTAGTGTTGGCCGTATGGGACACTGGGAGGCTCATAGTCGCCTGGCGGGGCGGGCGGGGGCGACTGGACGCTGGGCGGACGCGCTGAGCGTGGGGGACGTTGGCCACGGCGGTCCATGATGGTGGGTGGGTGGGTAGGGACGGCAAGCCGTCAGCGCATGCAAGGCCAAGGCAAGGCGGGGAGAGCGAACGAGCGAAAGCAGGTGTGAGGGAGAACGTGAGAACACCGGAAGAAGGACCACAGTCAAATGCGTGTTTTCTTACTCACGCAAATTTAAGGTGTACACTACACTAGGCAGTGCGGGCGTCTTTGCTATGCTAGCTTACAAGTTGTGTAATCCCGAATTATATATGTATCAGGCACACGAACGTTCACCTGCCTGCTCCAGCTGGCCACACGCTCGCTCAGCCCACTGCCTCTATGAATTATACACAAACTGTGACGAAACCATCCATGGACTTGCCCACGTATTCCATTATGTACACACATCAGTATGTCGACATATGGCCGTGTGCCTTCCTCCAGGCTACCGTGACGTTCCGGTGAGCGTGTGCTCCGATGTTTTTAGACACCAGTAACGTGCGTTCGTTACACCGCGTCGTTCTGGGTTGCTCACATGCCGGCAGGACTCTATCATTTCGATTGCGCAACCGGTTGGCAGGAGGGTGGACAAAGGGTGCTGTGAGGACCCGAGTGTCTATGTCTGGCTGCTGCGATGAACTTCAGTGCGCCTGGTGAGCACCAGTCCACTCGAAACACGGATCTATCATCAACCTGGAAGTGTGGAACGATTGTTGCGGCCTGCGAGCGCGCAGTGCCTTGGTCACACGTAGTATTCGGATGAGCGTTCTACCTTCTGCAAGGTAATGTTACCCATGTTGGAGTGTGAGACCTGCCATGGCGAGAAAAAGTTCCGCGCCGGTTGAGCACAACCTTGGAGACTGCCGCCCGTGAGTATGACCTGACATACAAGGAAGGTACTATGAGAGACTATAAGCATAACCCGAGACGAACCACGTCCCTCGCTAACTCGCTCCAAATTGGCTGGCCGCACGTCCACACGAAGTGGTAGGACTTGTTGCAATGGATCAAGCTGGCAACGATGGAGTAAACTCGCAGAGAGTTGACGACCTCTAGCACACGCATCTACATGGGCTGCGCAGGCAACTGAGTCGGAAGAATCCCATATCGCTTTTTGATGGTGACACGGTGCCTCGAAAACTTGTCGTCGGGCGAGAACCGTGCTGGGAGGAGCGCCCTGCGTGAGCTTGGCTAGGTGACCATGCCGGGAGGAGACGAACCTGGGTGTGCGGACTTGGTGATCTTACCAGAGTCCGTGATTTTCTAGATGTCGTTCAGTACCCAATGGATACGGTATGGTGAAGTCATCGCACCTTCAAGGTATAGATTCTGTTGCCATTCTCATCGAGCGTGAACATGAGATGCATGGTGGGCGTAGTGGAGCAGCGGCGAAGAATATCGCCGAGGCCCAAAATTGCCTGATCGTTGGGTATTGGCCGGAAAAGTCGGATATGGTGATATCCGAGATAAATTAAATTAAATCTAATATGGATCCGTGTAGGTCCACCGCTCCGAAGGCCCGATCCGAGGACGGGCGACGACGAACTCATCGGCTGCGAACTTCCAGCACTCTCGACAAGACTTGCAGAGTGAACGGAACGACAAGTCCTTGGTATGCCTTGCAACGAACATCGCGATGGACGGATTATAGTGCGATTGCAAGACGAATGCCGGAGAATATGGGATGAGTCAAGCCGGCATAGTCGGACCTGCAGTGAGGGAGGATTACGTGCATTACTCGCCGTTGCTGACCAGCACGGCGCGCCCGCACCCGTCCAAGCATGGCCAAGTCACAAACGCCCTCTCATCGTGTCTGCCCTTATACCCCTCTCCTCCACCCACCCGACCCCCGACTGCACGCCCACCAGTACATCGCATCCACCCCACTTCTGATCGCCAAAAATGGCCAAGACGACCAACATCATCACGGCTCCCGCGCCCGAGACCGAAATAGGTCCAGTGAGAAACTACACGGAGGAGCAGCAGAGCATGATCACGGCCCTGCGAGACGTGCGTCTGTCGACTCTCATGCACCTCCTCTTTTATTACTCACCGCAGTTCGCACGCGCAGCATGCCGATAGCCTTCTCCTTCCTACGTCCGACCCTTATCACGAATGGGAGCTCCGGTGGCTGAACAAGTGGGACACCATCCCGCGCTATATGCGCGCGGCGAAGTGGAACTTCGAGGATGCGAAGAAGCGCATCAAGGGCACGCTCGAGTGGAGACGCGAGTTCAAGCCAGACCTGATCCCCCCAGATGAAGTCAAGATCGAGGCGGAGACAGGCAAGATGTACGTATACCGCTGCTTCTCTCCACCCCTGTTTGAGCTTACCTGGCACCGCGCCACAGTATCCTGAACGGTTTCGACAACCAGGGGCGGCCCATCATCTACATGCGCCCGGGGCGCGAGAACACGGAGACGTCGCCGCGGCAGCTGCGGCACCTCGTCTGGTGGCTCGAGCGCGCGAAGGACATGATGCCGCCGGGGCAGGACTCGCTCGTCATCGTCGTCGACTACAAGTCGACCACGCTCCGCACGAACCCGTCCATCAGCATCGCGCGCAAGGTGCTCCATATCCTCCAGCAGCACTACGTAGAGACCCTCGGCCGCGCGCTCGTCGTGAACCTCCCGATGATCCTCAACTTCTTCTACAAGGGCATCAGCCCCTTCCTCGACCCCGTCACGCGCGACAAGATGCGCTTCAACCCGGACCTATTCGAGCTCATCCCGCGGGAGCAGCTAGACGCCGACTTTGGCGGGGCTTACGAGTGGGAGTTTGAGCCGAACAGCTACTGGGAGCAGATTGTTGCGTAAGTTGCTAGTACAACCCGATTCCTCACGAACGTATCTGACTTCCGTTGTGATCAGACATTGTGGGATCGCTCCGGACGGTACCAGGGTCGAAGACAGCGCGCAGGACTCAGGGCTGGAGAATAGCGTGGAGGACAAGCTCGCTGGCCTACAGACATCCGATGCGGGGGACTCGACGCTGGGTCCTGAGCCAAGTCAGCGTGCGATCGAAGAAGATGATAAAATGTACGCGACCATCATGCATACGTTTGCGTGTAGGGAGCTCACTATCTCCATAGACAGCGAGAGGGCGAAGCAACGACAGTCATTGCCGCAGCAGCATGAGGCCTCTGCCCTTGCTCTTTCTCAGCCGAATTATGCATCGTAGCTCCGTATCTAGTAGACAGGCAATGTATACCATACCCCACCTAATGTATCCTCACCCATCGTACTCGATAGAGACCTTGTACCATGTTGTCGCAGCTCGCCCGTGCCACTGCGAAACATATTTTGTGCTGTTCATATGCGGCTGTACCACGGCAGTCTACTCATTATAGCCTACATCGATGATCTGAAGAGATACGAGAGATAGCAAGTAATACGAAAGAGAGCAAGAGACATGCGAGAGGACCGGGGTCGCCATAGGTCGGATTTTGAGACAGGGAGTGGCATTAGCGGCTGACGACAGAACGAGTGAGTATATATGCGGGGTATTCGTGAACATGAGGATGAATAAGATATCGCAAATCGATGGGAGGAAGGTCGTCGACCGTTGGCTGTAATGATGAGGCGACGGCGTCAAGGTTTCGTGAGGGAAGGGGGCAACGCGAATATGTTACGAACGAGGGGGAAGACAGTGATGTATGGAGACACCCGGACGACGAATGATGGTGAATGCACAGACCGAATAATATAACCAACATCCGTGCTCTAGCCTGGGCCGCAGAGCCATCGTCCGCGCTCCGCGTCCAGGATGCAATCAGCGGTTCAAAACACAGGACACGGGGAGGCAGCGCGCAGGCTCCTACTCGCTGCACGCGTGTTATGTTGGACGGGCGCCAGTCTTCCAGCTTGACGGCGGCAGCGGGGGCACGTCGCGCTTTGGGCCTACGCCCGACGGGCTCGTCCGCGTCCTCGGCCGCGGCCCAGGGCGCTGAGGGGCTGCTTGTATCACCCCCGAGCTCTGCGCGCGGGGCGGCATGCTCGGCGGCTGCATGCCATACGCCGACCCGCGCAACATCGACGCGCGTTCGCCCGCCGACGGGCCGCCGTACGCACTGCGCGTGCCCCATCCCTGGTTCCGTGCGCCCGTGCCGAGCTCGCTCCCGGCGCCGATGACGCTGCCCGCGTACATGGACTGCGCGCTGGAGGGGAAACCGCCCATCATGCCTGGCCATTGCATTCCCATGTTCATGCCCATCGGGTTCATGCCCATTGGATTCATGCCCATGCCGTAGCCCATCGGCGTCATGGGCGACATTGGTGTCGACCCAAGGCCGAACGCGCTCATGCGCCCCCCGCCGCCGCCGCCGCCATTGATCATGCTCGCTGCCACAGTCGATCCGCGCTCCCATTCTTCCTCGGCGGCGGCCATCGCCTGCTGTGCGACCGCCATCTGGTATGCCTGCTTCGCGTACATCATCGCCTGTTGGTGCGCCGCGAACAAGGAGGGGTCTGCGTTCTGCGGGACGGGCGGGATCATGAACTGTTGTGGCGAGAGCATGCCGGATTGAGGGTTTGACCACGGCATCGGGGAGGAGAGCATGCCCATATTCATGTTCATGTTCATGGGTGCTTGCGAGACGCCCATCATGCTATTCATCATGCTCATGCGCGGCGGCATGTTGTCCAGCGGGTGGTCTTCGTCGTCGTCATCGTCCGTAGGAGGCCGCCCATTGACAATTTTCCCGAGCTAGCACAGACATATGAGCACCTATATATATATCACACCGTTGCACGAAGCTTACCTCCAGCGCTGCCTTAGCCTCGCTGCGCCTCCGCTGCCTCCTCCTGTCCTCAGCCGCGTCCTCCTCTGCAGCGACATCCGCCCTTTCCTTCGCCTCGCGCTCACGCTCACGCTCCGCAAGCGCAGCGCGACTTCTCTGGCCCTCCGCCTCCGCGAACGTGAGACTCGGGCTCTTGCGGTGGCCCCTCCTCGCCGCCGCCGCCGCACCCGCCCCAGGCCGAGGCCCCTCCGGCCTCTCCCTCGCCCTCGCGCGCTCCCTAGGGGCGAAGCTAACCTCGCGTTCGTCCTGCGGGGTAATAGGCGTCCGGCCACTACTCGACTCGCCGGTCGAGCTCGCAGGGCTGTACCCGCGGACGCCTCCCGCGAAGGGCTTCACAGGAGGCATGCTCGTCAGCGTGTCCCGCTGGCCCTCCATCGTCCGCGCGCGGGCGCGCTGCTGTGCCGGTGTCATGGCGGGCGGAGCAGCGGCCCTGGGCGACGGCGCCGACTCGGACGTGGACGCGGCGCTCGTCTGTGAGGACTCTGACGACGTCGACACGGGGAGGTTGGGGCTCACGAACTGGCGCGGGCGGACGGGTTTCGGCGCAGCGGTCGGCTCCGCGATCGGCTGCAACGTCGAGATGTGCTCCATCGTTTGTGAGCGGCGGCGCGTACGGGATGGCGCTGTCGAGTTGGACGACGCGGACGCAGGCGAGGAGCGGCCTGCGTCTGTAGACCCCACAGCCGCGAGTAGGCCCCCGCCAGTGAAGCCCTTCGGTGAAGGCATACCACAGTCAGGTATGAGCGGCTTGGAATGGTCATATCGGGGGGACTCGTCGTGCTTCGAGTTCTCGTGATGTTGGTAAGGAAGGGAGGGCGAGGGGTTGGTCCGCGAGTTTGTACGAGGCCTGGAATCGGGGCGAGGCAAGGACTCAATAGGTGAACGCAACTCCGTAGGAGACTGCGTCTGTGATGGAGACGTGATGTTGCCCGGTGAGGGCGTACGCGCCGCCATCATCCGTGCCTGCGCCGTCGTAAGCGGAGGGCTGGTCGACTGCGTGGGTGAGTGCTCAGACCGGATCGCCCCGAAGTTGAAATGCGACGCCAAACTCAACTGCGACGTGGGACGCGATGTGACGCTGAAGGAGGGAGGGGGAGAGCGTTCGCGGATTGGTGTAGGGACGATGGGCTTGGGGTCCGAGAGGTCCTGGATTCCGTCGTACGCATTAGGGGTAGAGTATGACCGGCCGTTAGGCTTCGGCCGCGTAGGAGAAGGGGTAGGGGGCATGGGCGACCCAGAACTAGACGGGGGCTCTGTCACGATAGCGTCGACAGGGAGCGTCTGACTGCGCTTGGGATGCGCCAGCGGGCCTGGCGAACGTCCGCGGTCTGTCTGAGACCTCTCAACCTCGTCAGGATTGGCGAGGGTATTTGAGCGACCGGCAGAGACGCTCGCCGCGAGTCGCGCTAGGCGGTCGTTCAGACTGGGCTTGGCGTGCTGCGAGACAGACGCTGTCTCCTTCTCCGGCTCCTTCGGGGCCTCCTGTGCTTCCGGAACCTGTAGAGTCTCCTTGTGGTCGTCCCTCTTCTCCCGCTCCGAGTCCTTCTCCCTCGGTTCCACGGGCGAGGGTCGGGGCAAAGGCGACCGGTCCATTTCCAAAGGCGGAAGACTCGGTGGCGACAGGGCCGAAATATCGATGAGTGGCTTGGGGGGCATGCGGGCGCGCGACACGTTGGTGGCTGCCGTAGCAGTAGATGTCCCACTACCCCTGCGCCGGTGGCCAAGGATCTTGCTCGCGAGCGGCGCATCGTCCGAGTCGGAGTCGCTATCAGATGAAGACGTCGAGTCGGAGTCGCTGTCAACAACCTTCTTCTGAGGCTTCGCGCGCGGTACGCCTAGATCAAGACGCGATCATGACACATTGTGGAATCATGAGACAGGTGGGTGCGCTAAACGGGGGAAACGACTGACCACTGCTACCCGCGTTCTGCGCCGCGTACAACGCCGAGGCTCGCTGTGCAGCCGCGTTTGGCATGAGTGCAGACGTCGATTGCGACGCGCGCGCGCGGCTGTAGAGGCTTGATCGGTCACTCGCGTTGGTATTGCTCTGAGCAGAAGGAGAAGCTCTCATCCGAGGCGGAGTAGGCTTGTTGACGTGCCCGAGCTCAGACGTGCCCTTGCCGGCTGAACGTGGGGTAATCGTGCCCGTAGGGCCTTGGCGCTTGGGACGCAGCGTCGAGGAGCCTGCAGAGTCCTTATCATCGTCAGAGCTTGATTCCGACGACGTAGAGTCTGACGTGGGGGAGGCATGTGATGTTGGCTTCGGGCGGCGGAAGGAAGGAGGCGGGGGTGAGGGCGAGCTCAGACCTTGCGTGAAAGTCGACGGAGGGCGCAGGAATGATGACCCATCTCCACGAAGATCTACGGATGTCGGTGACGGCGAGTTTGCAGCACTCCGCCGTGCCGCCATCTCACGAAATGCTGCGACTGATATTCGCTGTGCGGAATCTGTCGAAGCAACGCTATTTCCTCTGGGTCGGACTGGAGGTGCCAGGCCTGAGGCAGAGAGAGAAGATGGCGGGCGCGGGGGCAGTTCAGCCATACTTGGAGAGGCAGGGCTGACATGCCGGAACGACTTCAGACTGAAGGACTCATCTGGGTTCGGGGGTGGAATATCCAGCTGGGAGGGTTTTGACTTCTTGCGCTCGCGCTGCGCCCAAGAGAACATCCCCTTGTGCTTCTTGACGTCTGGAGTCGACGATATGCGGCTTGCATTGTCGAGGTCCTGACGCGAGGTACCAGGTTGACTGGTCGTAGTGGGTAGTGATCGTGTCGAAAGAGAGAGGTTGGGCTCTCCATACGAGGCGAACAGTTCTGACCTTGACGGAGGGAGGGCGAGGAGGTCATGACCGGACTCTGATCTCGAGCTGGAGAGGCGAGGCTTGGGAATGATCGACGGTGGTGGTTGTAAATAACCATTGCGGTCTGTCTGGTGCGAGGGCTTGTTCTTCTTCCCACCTAGGCCCAACATGAGCTTGCTGGACGATGCGCCAAGGGGAGCGCCGTAGACGGGGTGAGCATTGCGAGGGGACGGCTGGCCAGAGGTGGAGGCCAGGTCGGTGTCGACGGAGTGGGAGTCGGAGGCAGACGCGTCGGCGCTGGCCTTGCTGCTTGTGTCCTGGGACGACTTGTGCTTGTCGCGCCTGGAGAAGAGACCGAAGACGGCCATGGTTGGGAAAGAAAAGCAGGAGAGGACCCGCCTTGAGCGTGGGTGAGGGCCCCGTAGCTGAGGCTGCAGTGGCAGACAGAGTCCGCGTCCGTGCCAGGGCGAGTGCGAGTCGGAGTGGTAGTCGCGATGACCGCTTTGTGTCGCTGTGTTTGGCCCTGCCCTGCCAGTGCCCCCCGAGCCGAGGCCTTTCTCCTCCTCTCCCTCCTCCCCTTGCACTTGCGGTCTCGGTTGTTCGTCGACCATGTGTTGCTCTCAGTCGTCGCACTCGGTCACCATGGACTGCAGCCCGCGCGGGGCCGTTCGCTGTGTTTTGTAGTGGCACGGTGGCCTAGCTAACGGCGCTCACGTCGCGCAAGCCACCGGGGAGTTGTACGCACGTTCATAAATAGCAGCGAATGCTACTCGGCAGCCGTGCTCTCTTCCCTCTTGGCTTCCCAGGACGACCCTTGTCAGAGCTGACCCGCAGCCAGACCAGCGGCGAGACAGCCCATCTCCCTCTTATGGCCTCTCCCTCGCGCTCAGATCTCTCACTCTCGGTCCGTCTCTCCTCGGCTTCTATGTTGTTCGCTACACGTTGCTGTCCTCGAGGTCACCATCACTGTGTCTTACCTATCACATTGCCTCCACGCGATCCATCTGCAACGATGCGGCATCGCCAATATGCAGATTGGGCACACCGACTTGAGACGTGGGTAGCACTCAAGTGCGTCCTTTCTAACTGTTGCGAGCAACATCTGTTTGATTGTTGCGTCGAAAGGCCCTCTCATCTTTGCACAGGGTAGCAACCGCTTCGATCATGGCACCTGGTCCCTACGCCGTTTGACCCCGGGCATCTTATGAACATCACCGTGCTATAAGTAGGACCGGTGTGTCCTCCGCCTTCCTCTTTCCCTCTCGTCCGCTCTTGGCATGCGAATCTGACTGCAGCTAAGTGATCGTGCTGCCGCTCCGGAGGTCATCTCCTCTCGTGCTCCACATGCTCCCGCCCTCTCCGCCGCCCTCTTTACGTCCCGGTTCTTCACGAAAGAACATGCCACCCGTCGTATTCCAACACATCGAATGGAAGCCCCCAATATTGTCACGAATCAATTTGATAACCCGAGCCTGGTTGTGATCGTGTCCTCGACGTCAATCTTAGGCAACGAACCCAAGGCAGTTCTTATCGATATCTCGTGCGGCGCGCCTCTTCTACTCCAGTCCCAAGGTTGAACTGGCCGCGTACGATTTGACCCGACGTTCAAGTGAACACCGCGTCTGGGAGCCTACGCCCGCAAACACCAATTTTCCTGCTGCGATCTCCCCAACCTGTACGGCACCTGACGCGCTCTGTGAGAACGAGCGAGCTTCCATGCCCTCTACGACCCACACGCCCCGCCGTCTGCCTTGCGTTCGGCACGTTCCCGTAATGCGCTCACGAGCAAGTAGGTCACTCGCTGCACATGACTAGCTAGTCAGCGCGTCGTCTGCGCAGTGTTTTATGCCGCAAGACGCGTCTGAGCGTCGTTTGGTCGGTCCTCGACACCAGCTCGCCGCACGCCATGCTCCCTCGCTCCCGACGCGCTCGTCCCGCTCGCCACAACTCGCGTCAAGTCTTAGTGTCTCTCCGTACATGCATATCGCACTTCGGCGCCCGCTTGGCAGGTCACTGGACGGACCTCGAGGAGCTCCGCCGTGGCCAGGACGGTTCCGCCCGCATAGCCCCTCATGCAGGCTGCTCTTCCTCTCGCACGACGGTTGTCGTTTTTGTCTGGCCGGGGTGCTGCAGCGCCCGCCTGTGCGAAGCCGGAAATATGTTCAGAAACGCGGCCGGGTGGAACATGCTGCTTCGAGGGGAGGCCGTGGTACGTCGTGTATCCCACTCTCAGGTCGATCTACGCCTCCCGGTGCGTCCTTGACACAGCTTGAGGGGGGGCGCTATCCACCGAGGACCTGCCATCATCGCAGGGCTGGTAACTCTGCGCAATATTGCCTCTGTCTCGACTCGGACGCATCGAAATCACATGCCTTGTGCCCGATGACCGAGGGGGACGTGCATCTCTGTCCGAAGGATCGGTGGGCACGACGTCATCGACGCGCATCGACAGAAGAGACAGCGGTCACTCGGGCTGACAAATGGACACCGCGACATATCCATCATCACATACTTAGACTCGTTCTGTTGTTACAATAAGCTGTGGGATGCAAACTTTACGCTACTACTGATAACGATAAACGCGCGGCGGGACGAGGCAGGGCGACGGGAGCCGCAGCTATATGCAGCGCTCGTGCTGCCCCTCCTTATGCGTTCGCGGCCGCCTCGGAGATGAGGGTCTGCGAATGCAGAGTCAGCGAAATCCAGAAGGGGTAAGGCACTGCGAATGGGACCAACCTGGAGGGCACCGGGGTTCGCGCCGACAAGCTCCTTGACCTTGTTGCCGCTCTTGAAGACGAGGAAGGTGGGCATCTGTCGGGGGATCCAGGTCAACACCGACCCGTGGGCCGGGGAATGTAGACGATTGTACGCACCGCGCGGATGCCGACTTCCTGGGCGACGTCAGCCTGCTCGTCGACGTCGACCTTGTAGTACTCGGCGCCGGGGAACTGCTCGGCAAGCTTCTCGAAGATGGGCGAGATCTGCTTGCACGGGCCGCACCAGGTCGCCCAGAAGTCGAACACGGCCGGGGTGTCCTTGCTAATCTGCGGGATCGCGGACGATAGGTCAGCCCCCCACATGGCGCCGCGCCCGGGCAGAGAGGCGCGGGGAGGAGGTCACGGCCCGCTACTCACGATTTCCTTGAACTGGGCGAGGGAGTTGACGACGGTGACGGGCATGTTGGCTGGGTGTGGGTGGGCGGTGGCTGGGCAGGGTTCGGCGGCGAGGTGAGTGGTGGCAGTGGACTGGTACGGACGGGATTTGAGAGGATGGTTGGTCTTATAGGGAGCCGGATCGCTGTGCAGCGGTATACGATCGGATCGCGCCATTGCGTCACGTGTGGCTTACAGATGATTGGCTGGCGATCCAGATTCGGTGCGACGCCCGCCGCTCCTCCCGCCGCCCTACGGTTGGCTTGGTCATCGCCGCCTGTGTACATATGCATGTGTCGTGCACGCATGCCATCGGAGTCGCTGCTTCCACACTCGAGCGGGCTGCTCACCTCAGCGCACGACTTAGAGCGAGGCGCGCGCGCGGAAGATGTCATCGTATGTGGTTCTGTGGTTGTCCGCGCTGACAGCTATAGCATTCAATATGCAGCGATTGGCCATCACCACCGCGCTGCGCGATGCCTCGAGCATTCTGGGTGGTTGGAGCGCTCCGAGCGATGAAACTGCGCCCACAGAAGGCAGACACGCGGACAGCACTCCGCCACACGAAGGCCTGCGCACCACGCGTCGCCCGTATGTCCGCGTAGCTTCGACCGCAGTGGACGTGTTGAGTCATCCCGAGTACTTCCTGTGGACGAGCAGCGCGCATGAGGAAGGTGAGCATCGTCCGCCTTACCTATCGCCCGCTTCTATCTCCCAGGAGCCAGAGGCTCCGTCTGCTGTCACGCAATACGCAATGGCCCATCACCTTAGACGTTCGCGCGACGTGCACGACAGTGCGGTGTCATCCGTGTACGTGACCTGGGTATGCGGCGGGAGGGGCGTGATGGTCTAATCGATACCGCTGTCGAAGGTTATATCGACTGCGTCGATAGAGCGGCAGAAGCGAGTGTCAGATTGAGTACGGTCGGCGCCTGATGATAATGACCATGTAAAACAAGAAGCGCGTTCATAATGCCGATAGCTGGCTGCGATGCAATATTCTGCTGACCCCCGGAACGCGTTCATGTGCGCAGATCCGACCCTGTACATGACGAGGGTTAGCCTTACGTTGGATCTCGGAGAGATGTACCAGTCGATATTGGTAGCATTGCCAGTCCGATCCCGCGGTCGAATGCCGTAGGTATCTGAGACACCAACGCTACGGGCTTGTGTGCCGGACTTCAAGAATTAAACGGGACCGCGACGCGTCAATCACAAAACACGTGACGGTGTTCGGTGCCTCCACCGATCAAGCCACTTGTGTTCGGCATCCGCTTCTGTACTGTCAGGACGGCTCTGTTCCCTCCCACCACAGCGGAGGGACTTGGAAACAGCTCAATCATGGATCTGAGCCAGGCTACAAGGTGTGTCGTCTTTGGACATCAGTTATTGCATACCGGTCCTGAACGATTGCTGTCGCGAAATTCTAGGTTGCGCACGGCTGCGAACACATCCCCGTCGGCACCTCAGAACACCTCTAGTGCGTTCCAATTTCACTGGCACAGAGATGAACCGTCATCAACTGAATCTACTTAGGCAGCTGCACGATTTCCCCACGGGCTGAGGCGACCTCCATTTCCGCCCCTATCCACCGGATCCCACCCGAGATATTGCGGGAGATATTCTTCAAGCACCCCGGGTTCGAACGCGAAAGCAAGACCTGCTTCACTCACCCACATGAATGCGTCGACGGTGTCGAATGCAAATCAACGTGCTGGGTCGTGGTGACGCAAGTCTGTCGTCGCTGGCGCACCGTCGCCCTCCGCAGCGCCTCACTCTGGGGCAAAATCACCTTATCGACTCGCCTCGAATGGACCGCTGAGCTCTTGCGCCGCTCAGGAGAGGTCCCGTTGTACGTCGCGGCTTGCGTTACAGGCGACAGAAGAGAAAGGCTTCAAGACTCGCTCGACCTCATTCTCGGGCACCTCTATCGCATCCGTCAGCTGTTCCTTGGCGCGGATAAACCCCTGCGCATGTCCGTCGCGAGGTTACTTGCCGGGAAGGCGCCGATGCTGCAGAAGCTAGTGATCACCGGCGTCTTCCACAGCCCCCACCTGTTGGATGAAACAGACGAGGACATGATCAAGGTTCCCGCCATGCTCTACAACAATGGCACGCCGCAGTTGGAGACCCTGGAAGTCGATGTTGTGCAGCGTAGTCTCGCTCTTCCCGGGCCGTTCGCGAGCACCTTGAAGCATCTCAGGTTCCACACGATTCACGTCGGCGTCGCTCGATGGCCCGACCTGCGGACAATGCTGAACGTCCTAGGGATGGTGCATTCCTTGCAGACGTTCGTGCTCGAGCGAGACGGCACCCTGCATTTCTCGGATGAGGAGGTGGCCGACCTCCCCAGGGTCCGACTCCCGCACCTCTCCACGATAGAGCTCCACTCCGATGCAGCAGAGTGTGCAGACATACTCGACCACCTTGATCTCCCAGCGCTTGAATCCCTAGACATCATAGCGGAGGACGCGTGGGATGGCGTTCACGATCTTGCCGCTGCGCTGGAATCGAAAATCGAGACTCTCGGGAGCGCCCACCGGTTGGACATCCTGGGCTTTGGCGGGGCCAGCGGCACCGATGCCGGACCTGTGCAGATAAAGGGCTATGGGGGCGATGATGCTGAAGACTCCACAAGGTGCATGCCCCATACGACACTGTTCGATATTGAATTGCGAACGTCGGTCCCCCACGCCAATATCATTCCGGCTCTTTGTAGGCATGTCTCGTTCAAGGACGTCTGGATGCTCAATATCGTGGCGAGGCACATCGACCAGATCTCATTCGAACTCATCGTGGAGACGACGGACAACGTAGTCTTTCTGAACGTCATTGGCGAACTCGCGTGTAGTCGTCTACCGCAACTCCTCGCCCCATGCGGCCTGGGCCCGCAACCAAATCTGGTCGACGCTTCGGAGGGAATGGGAGAGGAAGACTACGTTGAATCATGCAGGATGCCGAATCTGTACAGCCTGGCGGTGATCGGTGCGCGTCTCAACACGCGTGCGCAGTTTGAGGCGGGGGAGCAGGGAACATGGGTCAGGCGGCTGTGCCACGCCCTCGAGGAGCGCACAGCTGTGGGCGCAGAGGTGACCGTCCTGAGTATCAGGGAGTGCTCCAACGTGAACAAGGCGATGCTGCGCGCACTCGAGGACGTTCTGGATGAGGTAGACGGTGAAGCGAATACTATCGCTGAGGATACATGCTCCTTTTGGGAGGCACTCGGATCAGTTGATTAGGACTCGGATGCACATACACATCGCGCTCACCGTTGCAGAGTTCAAGAATATTTTATGCTTATTCTCGCGTGGGTGTAGACTATTATTAGGGCCTCATTGATGCGTGCTAGTTATAAAATATACGAGAGTCTCAAACAGGTCTGAAGTTGATATAGAAAGGCGTGCTGTCGGTACAGCGAGTTCATCTAGCCACAACTTTGTGTAGTCTTACTACGCGCGTACATTTCCGAGTCTTCGTGCGCCTCCTCGGGGCTGAGGCTCGTGAGGAGTTTTGATGTATCTGCAATCAACAGGATAGGTTCATTTGTATCTCCTCATCAATACGGAGCCTACTACTTGCGGTACAAAGCGGATGAAGTCCTCGTGATCGTCAAACTGTACATGGTGGGTCAGACATCGGAGCAAGCCCGGTTCAGTAGGAGGTTACATATGTCA
This sequence comes from Fomitopsis pinicola, assembly GCA_001931775.1. Lineage (NCBI taxonomy): Eukaryota > Fungi > Basidiomycota > Agaricomycetes > Polyporales > Fomitopsidaceae > Fomitopsis > Fomitopsis pinicola. The sequence goes on along the minus strand of MPVS01000127.1, from coordinate 4,320 downwards.
CAGTACAGTTTAATGCAGATAGAACCCTGTGTATTGGTACATGAGATTGTGGTAGCCGTTCGTCCTTCTAATCGCTGTCCCGATCCATCGCAGTGGCCTCGTAATCGCTGTCCTGATTAATCGCAGTGGCCTCGTCACCGCAAACACGGAGGCTACGAACTCCTCCATCGGGACCCATAGCATCCACAAGATCGCCCGCCATGTCTTCATACAAGCCTCGACAGAAATCGAGCCAGAGGTCAAGCGCTAGACCCGCCTTCGCACGGCGCTTCAGAACCCACTTCAGCCCTTCCAGCATTGTTTTCGGCTGGTCTGCGTCCCGCAGCGACGGCCGCACATGACCCCACTCCCCGCATACGTCGGCAGCGAAATTTACCCCGTACAGATGCAGTGCGCCGAGTTTGGGGACAACAGGGCACAAGTCCTCTCGGGCTGCTGCATCCTGGGTGGCCGTCTCACTCCCGCATAGTTCCAGGAAGAGGTCCGAGGGCTCTAGGTCCCACTTGACTGTAAGGGCCTGCAGATTCTTCATGGCTTGCAGCATGGTACGCCATTCAAGGGCAACGACCCTCCCGGCTTCGATCGTAGCATAGTGGACGTCTTCACAGGATATCACGTCGTCGAAAAATACGGACACACTCTCTGAGTAGTGGGTGCAGTCCTGAAGCTTGATGGTGAAGAGATGCTCGCGGCCGGTGGACGACAAAGGCCCGTCGTCACTATATCTGGAGTAGCCATAGAACCAGAGCGGGCCAGAGTCATCGCTGCCACAGAAAATGCCGAGTCTCCGTGTGGTGTCGAGCCTGGAGATCTTGGTGCGCAGGACGGGAGCAAGCGCCTGGACATCAGTGAAATAGCTCTGCCTGGCGGTCACTTGCAATAAGGAGAGGGACGGGAGCTCGAGTGAATCGAGGATGATCGTGCACTCGTACGTCGATGCGGAAAGGGCCAGTGTGTGTACGCGGTGAAGAGTGACACGTTGTACATCTTCGACCTCCTCGGACGCGGATTGATCGCCCTGCCGTGTATAGCGTAATTCTTCTAAGGAGGGAAGCATGCTGAAAACGCCCAGAAGCTGGGACACGCTTGGCCATTCGAAGTTGAAGTGGGAAGTTGGCGACAAGGTGATGGCAAGCATGCGGAGTGCGCTATTGCACGGTCCAGTCGGCGGGATCCCGAGGTAGACGTTGTAGAGACGTAGGCATCGAGGCAATGGCGCGTCTTCGTTACTGGGCGTGTCAGGGAAGAGGAGAGGATCGGGGTTAGGCGTGGGTGATGAGAGTGTCTTCCTGTCGGCTAGCACGCCACTAAGATAGGCGGCTTCAAGGAGAGGGGAAGGGGATGCCAGAAGCCGGATGATCCTCCCAGGGAGGCCCTGAGTCGCACTGATGTACAGCGAGCGAATGCGGGGGAGTTCTCTCAGAGCAATCTCTAAAGACTTCTCGCGCCCTGCACGTATTTTTTGGTTCATTTTCCGGTCCAAAGAGGCTGCGTTAATCAACAGCGGCGAGGTTTTGGAGCGACGAAGGAGTTCGGTCATCCATTCGGGGTGCGCAGGGACGGGGAGAACTGCCCAGAGCGATTGACAGCTGAGTGCGACCTCGCGCCATCGGCGGCAGACGTGAGAGACGACGACCCAGCAGAAGGGCCGACATTTTGCATCCTCCGAGTCGACACAGTGGTGCTCGGCTTCTAGTGGCTTCTCCACTTCATGGAGATACCCTGGGTGCTTCAGGAAGATCTGCCCGAGTATTTCTGCGGGCATGGAAGATATGCCTCTTGGAGCGACACGATGTCGTGGAGGTGCAGAAGGCGAAAAAGAGGTTGTGGAGTCTGTTGATTTCTGGTCGGGAGACTTGTGATGATAAGATTGCATGACTGTAGGTGGGCAGGCGGCTTGCTCATGAGTGGCCCGGCAACTTGAAGCGAGCTGTGGACAGTGAAAACTTACCAAAGAACATGTTGCAATTGTGTCGAGAGCCGTAGAGTAAGTTTGGTGGAGAGAGTATCTCGCTTTCAGCAAGGGATGTGAGGTGGTACAAGAGAGTGAGTACAACTTGAAAACGAACGTCGAGGCGTGCGGGTATCCGGCAAAAGCCGCGGCTGAGCTTGCACTACCACGTGACCGCGTTCCATGCGACAAGCAACCGCTTCGTCGACGCTAGGGTTGCGTAAGAAAGTTATCAAGGGTAACTTACATGTAGGTAACAAATCTGGCCGCGATGTACGTTTCTTACCGCGGTTTTTTACCGTTACAAACATGCATCACGTGCCTAGAATTCCCGGCCAGCTGGTTGAACATCGCTCGCCGTTGGTCGAGCTTTCGTGGGCGACGGACAGCCATTGGATGTATCACAATACACATAAAGAGGGAAGCGTAACTGAGAGCGATAACGTTTACATATACAACGAATGACTCAGACTTCGCAGGAGAACGACCACGTCACTTCCGCGCTATCTCCGACCTCCTTCGCCCCATTCCCATCTCGCTCTGAGTCGTCGTCCATCCGGAGTTCGCTGTCGTTCTTTCTCGTTGTCTCCTCAGGTGAGTCGCTAGCGAGCAAGTCACAGAGTATAGCGGACTCGAAATTGACATAGGCCTCAATGTCGAAGATAGCTGCCGTGCCACAGTACTCCGAGTCCCCAAGGCCTTCGTCGTCGAGCCAAGCAGCGGTGCCGTCTTGCTCATTGATGTCAATGTCTTCGTCGTCCGGTTCACTTGCTAGTACCGTTGCTGCCTGTAGGCCCTTCCTGATTGAGGTATCTTCCCGGAGAGTGCTGTTGATCTCGTAGAAGTTCTGTGCTGACATCGGAGTGACTGTTGCGCGTGGCTAGTCAAGGCGAACACGGTGAAACATCAGTTGCATGTGGGCATAGGTGAGTCGTGCTGCTTCACCTTCGATGTATGGTAGTACTGATTGATCTGGGCCTGTGCAACCATACTCTTCAGGGACATCTTATTTCGGACCGGGCTATTGAGGCGCGTGAAGAGGGAGGCGGTGCGTTCATCCGGCATGGAGTTAGGAAGAACGGAATATAGCTTGATAGCGAGGATCTGTGGGGTGTGTGACATGGCACTCAAAGATGAGCATCATCTCTGGATTGCACCCCAGACTCGGAGGAACTGAACATACCGCAAGAATATCAGCTCCGCGGACCTTCTCCAATGTGATCCACCAATCTAGGGTGGTCTCATAATCCGAACGGTTGAACATACAGAACGGCGGCGCATTTTGTGCGTATGCTAGGTACTGGCTCTCGAACCGTTTCTTGACGCTTGCCTGCTTGTCCTTCGCGACATGCAGTGCTTCTCGTTCGCCATGTTCCACCTCATTGCGAAGCAACACGGTCAGATAGACACCAACACGCTTGAAGATGTGCGGGAACTTGATATGCGCGTGCATGACATCTGAGGTCGCCTTTGGTGCGTCTGCTGCTGTACTACTCTGTGACTTGAAGCCGATCCGTTGCTGATGCTTTGTTGATGGCTCTGGTTTGAAGAGATCTGAGTTTACATATGCTAGAACAATCGTCAGGGACAGGCATTGAGCATTGCAATTAAACCTACCAGGATCGAGATATACTGCCGAGAGGTGCGCGTCTGTTGGCCCTTCCTCAAACATCTCTGACCACCGGAAATTGAAGATACCGCGGACCTCAGCCTTGACCTGCTCGGGGAAGGCAGCTCCCTTCTGTGCAAGGACTCGCTTGAGTGATGCCCCAATCCCGCACCAGTAAAGAAAGACGTCAGCGACTGTTGAATGTGTAGACTCCAAGCACACGATCGTTTTGGCGTACGGTAGGCCGATACTCAGCAGCTGGTTGAGCGAGCATTCAAAGGCCAATGTCGAGGGTGTATCACGGACAAAACACTCGTTCGTGTCCTAGTTCAATGGGTGAGCTTTCGGCATATGAATGTCAGTGAGTTCTGACATACCTCTATAACAATGGATCCGGATGAGCAGCCTTCACGAAGTGCTGGGAGACAGCGACGCATCGCTACTGCTGCGCGGATAATCGTTGCAAAGCGTGTCTTCCCTATCTTCTCAAGTCCCCGTGGAATGGTGAGTTTGGCACGGATAGCTGCAAGTTCTTCTGTCGACTGATCTGATTTAGAGAAGAACTGTAGCGTTGATGTGACCGAACGAGCACGAAACCCTCCACACAAGACACGTGTGCGGGAGACCGAGGGATGGCACGAGGGCTCCGACGGGGTCGAGGGCTGCGCTCAGGAAAGAACGAACAGTGGGGGTGTTAGGGGTGGTCTGATATGGAAGGAGGAGTACGGGCTAGTTTCCGCAGCGAAGGAGTACACTCGCG